>PVIA01001247.1:0-66307 GCA_004024845.1 Tonatia bakeri
AAGTAGAAGTGGGTTCTAAGTTTTATCACTCGGTAGAAAAGTTCTCAATGTCTTATTTCTCGTCTTCTTTTTCTACACCCTTGTTGTCAGACGGTGATGAAATTGCTTCCTTCCGTTCAGACCTGAGCTCTTCCGTGTGTGTACTTTACCAACAGAACAGTGGTCTCCCTGGGTTGACGGACTTCGTTTTCTGCCCCATCCCCAGGGGAGGACTGTGTGCTGCCACTTCTCCTTTCCTACCTGTAAACAACTTTCCCTGGCTGTCCACCCTCCTTTGCTGCACCGGGCAGCACACAGTCCTCTCCCGAGGACGGGGCCAGGGCATGCCTGGCGCTTGAGAACTTTGGTGAGTTCCAGGAGGCAGAGAAGGCAGCAGCAAAGCTTTGGGTACCTTTCTGCTCATCACTTCCATTTACGGAGTCCACCCACTGACTGCAGGGGACATAAGGAGGTGCTGGTTTCGGGAAGACAGAGGAGAAAAGATCTCTGTGTTGTTCACCTCGCAAATGGAAACAGATTTGGTTCCTTCTAGACAGAGTTTTTAGTGAGTATTTTATTATAAGCCCAAAAAGGCCGGGGAGGCAAGGGGTGGGCAATAACAAAACCAAGAAGACTGGAAAGGTATTTGTGTAGTTCAGAATTAGCCCATCAGAGAGTCTCCATTAGGACACCTGGCTTTGTTAGGATATGAGTGAGAACAAGGAGCAGGAAGATGGACACAGGAAAGGGCGGTGGTTTGTGCTTCTAGTTTCCCCGGCGGTGATTCTGAGCTGGCCTGTCGAAGAACTGAGCCCCCGCCAGTTTTCTGTAGTCATCATTCTCCTTCACCTGCCACGTCTCAGCGGGTCTCTCCCAGCCCCCCTTTTTTCAGATGCTGTTGGTCCATTTCCTTTGTTTGGTTTTTGGCTACTTTCGTGAATAATTTTAATATTTCCCTTATATCTTTGTTAAGTAATTATATCAGGCATGTTCTCTGACTAATCTTTATCACTTGTCTTTCTCTGTTTTCAGTTTCTTGTTGTATCATTTTAGATTATTCCTGTTTATTCCTACTCTTGTGGTATTTTCTGCACAAAATGTGTGTAACTCCAGAGATGGTGGTTTAGGCTAGGAAATGTCCAGGTGTGATGGGAATGGACTCAATCAGAGTTTGCTCAGCCCCAGGCTGATGGTTTTTCAAAAGAACTCATGAAATATTTTTTAGTTACTTCTAACTGACGTGAGTTTGAATTAAAGCAAAGCTTACTAGAAGCTGAAAGAGTGTTCTTCAGTCTGGTTTGTAGATATGACTTCCTAATAACTGTCACTTGTATCTGTACATTTTACAGATACCCTTACATCTCCACCCAGATATTTTATATTTATTTGTAGTTGAATGACCTGTTTTGGTATATCCATCACCAGCCATGTCATGTTCTTCTTTTTTTCCCCTTCCATTTCTTAGTCTCCCCTTAGTATTTATGGTTCATGAAAGTGATTGTGAATCTGTCTTCCTTGGAGTATTAACATAGTATACCAAAAAAAAAAAAAAAAGAAAAAGCTTCAATTTTTATGGATTACAAGAAGCAATGCATTAGTCAGCAGATGATTTCTACAAATTCATCAGTTCCAGAGGGTTTTATTGCCCATGTCCTAATAGAGATGATTGATCCTTTAAAACTCTTCCTTGTAGACACAAATGTCTCAGTTATTCATGGAGTTTAGTTTTTTGAGTGTTTTTTTTTTTTTACGAAGTGTTACTAAAAGCTTCTAACAACAGAGTGTGTGGGTTGGCCTTTTCCAGGTGATGCTCCGTTTGACGGTGGATGGGGCTTGTTTTCGGGATGCTCGAGGAAGGGCAGGGGACACAGTGGCATGCCCACAGCCACACAGGCAGGCTCCAGGCAGCGGTTGTCTGTCTGTCAGCCCCTCGCTTGGTACCACCAGCTGACAGGAGTGCACACCATTGCCTCCTCCTCTGGGATTCCCCCCAGTCCGAGGCTCTTGGCCTGCCTCTTTCCCCTTCCACTCTGCTGCAGGTTTCCCTGTATGTGTAGAGGACCCATTCAAAGTCCATCAGAAAGTGACTCATCTAGTGCTGGGCACCTTTGGTGGCCAGGACTCCTTGCCAGGCCCCCCTGTCAAGCGCCCCCATGCACTGCTTGGGGATAGTGAAGGGAAGACAGGCACTGTCCCTGGCCAGCAAGCTGTGGCCAGGGTCCGCTGCTCATGAAGAGGCTGTAGACACACGCCCAGAACAAAACAACAGGTAAGCTGTCGCAGCTCCTGCACTGACACAACTGGGTTCTGCTTTCCTCTTGGTTTGCCATATAGGGAAAGAACTTTGCTGTCTGAAAAAGTTTAAAGGGAATGAGGTAATTTCCTCATCATTCCTAAGGTCTTCAGCAGTGTTGCAAATTTAGACTGAAGGTTAGAGCATAAAAAATAAAAACAAAACCAGAGAGGCGGCCATGCTATGAAGTGCTGGGGCATTTTAATGTCAAATCCAGCGGCATAATAGCTTGTACCCCCTCTCCCCATCCAAAGACAGACTGGCATTAAACTTACTTCCAAAATAAGAAGAGCCTGGCCCTCTGGGAACCTGGCACATGTCTTCTGAAAGGCTAATCTCCACTCCTATAAAAAGAACATGTTTCCAAATAGTTTCAAAACCAATTTAGCCTTCTGTTTTTCTCCTCATGGCCAGGAGATAAAAAGTTTTGCCACTTATGAAAATTACAATATCTTTTCTTCGTGCAATCCTCACATAATTTTTGGTCCATTTTGACCCGACCCAACATTTTAGTGTGAGCAACTGCGTCTTGAGTGCTCTGTCCTTTTTGTTTCCACTCTGAAACTGGTTCTGTAAGGAGGAAGAGAGAAGATCACTGGAATTTTATTTTTGAGTTCTTAAATTATGTAACCAGTGATCTGGTAGCGTAGTTATCCAGCCAACACTGGCTGCACAGTCTGACCCAAATAGCCCTGAAAGTGGGATCTCCTTTCTAGAAGGACAGCTGCAGGCAGCAGGCGTTTGAGAACTGTCCGAATACCTGCTCTCCTGTGGTGGCAGTCTCAGGATTAGGTGTATCCTTCTTGCGTTTCGTACGGAAGTGCGCAGCAAAGGAAATGTACCCTGTTGGGCTTACACCAACCCATGCGGAAGACCCAGGGCACTGGAAGCATAATTAAACTCTCTTTTACTAGTAAGCAATGACCCTGGGAATCAGAACATTAGAGCTGGAAGGGTGGCAAAGCCGGATGTTCACAGAAGCCACGTGGGTACCTGATGAGAGCGGTGGGCCAGGAGGGAGTCAGAGTGTGGTGGTCTGCAGGACAGGTCCCTGGGATGATGGGCAGCTGTCTTCACACTGGCTGCCCTGTCACCATGCTGGAATATGGCCTCAGCCTTCTGACATGTCAGGAGAAGCCCAGGGCCCAGGCCAGGGTTTGTTTTTGTTTGTTTGTTTGTTTGTTTGTTTGTTTAAGATTTTATTTATTTATTTTTAGAGAGAGGGGAAGGGAGGGGAAAAGGGAGAGAAACATCAATGTGTGGTTGCTTCTCACATGCCCCCTACTGGGGACCTGGCCTGCAACCCAGGTATGCGCCCTGACTGGGAATCAAACCAGCAACCCTTTGGTTCAAAGGCCAGCACTTACTCCACTGAGCCACACCAGCCAGGGCCCAGGCCAGGGTTTTATGAGAAATATCCTCAATATGAAACTTTGGCAAGTGACATTAAATAAACACATAACTTGGGGGCTAACAAATAGATGTGTGGTTCCAAATCTGACCTCTGGGCTACCAGTTTCTCATCCTACACTCAGCTCAATCTTCTCATTTTACAGGTGAGACAGCTGAGACCCAAAGAGGTTAAAGGAGTTCACTGAGGTGGGGGTGAGGTGGGACAAAGTGGGGGTGGCTTGCTGAGAGGTCTGGTGACATTCTAGAAAGGAGGAGGGATCTTAGGGAAGAAGACTCATGAACGAACGTTCTTTATTGACACCCGAAGCTCCCCCTTGCCTTCAAATGCTTAAAATAATTTAAAACAATAACATCTAGAGGGACAAGTAATTGCGACCTTACACAGCTTACTCTATTTTAATTCTTATTTACACCCCATTTCTTAGAGTTTGCTTGTCTCTTTCATTTTCAAAGCAGTTCAAAAATCGATTTGTTATTGGGATTCAAGAAAATGTGTCATGATTTATTTTTCATTATTTATGAATAATGAAGAGGGAAGACCCCTTTAAGAACAGGTAATCTTAAACACACACACACACACACACACACACACACACACACACACACACTGCATGCTATATGGCCTTTTATATGCTGGAAACTCATCTGGGATCATTTTAATTCCAAGGGGTGGTGGTAGGGGATGAGTTTTGATAAAGTTTCTTGTTGTTATATGGCATCTAATGAAACTTCAATATTGCTGAACCACACTGAGATTTTATTTAACTGCAGCTCTTACTATATTAACATTAAATAGGGCCAATTGAAAGGATAGAGGTTGGAAAATTACCTTTTTTTCCTCTTGAGAATTTCTGGCTGCTAACTACAAAGTCAGCATAGATTTCAAACAAGCAAGACAAGTTTGGAAACATTGTTCGCTTCACTTAAAAAGAAAACAAACCTCTTTATTTTAGAGTGACTTTAGATTTATCAAAAAGTTACAAAGACGTTACAGAGTTTCTGAATACCCTTCGCAGGCTTCCCTTAGCATTAACATCTTTTCTAACTGTGGTACATGTATCAAAACGAAGAAATGAATCTTGGCATAATATCATTACCTAAACTATATGCTTTATTTGGATTTATATTAGCTTTTAAAAGTAAAAGGGGTGCAGTAAAATATAGGTAATAAGTAATGCATCCTCTTACACAGTGGCTAGAAGAGAGAGGGGAGGGTTTCTCCGTTTTCTCTAACACGTCCCCACAAAGTCATCCAAGAGAACATAAATTTAAGCAAGATTTCCACTGGAGAGTTTGCTCTGTGAATACATTTTGAAGAGGAGTCTCCTAGCCCCTCTTCCAGTCAGACCCCCTTCCTGCGGCCCCTCTCTGCAGGGAAGGCGTCTGTCTGTAAAGAAGGGGGCAGAGTTGCCCTGGCCGGAGTGGCTCGGTGGGAGCATCATCCGTAACTGAGAGGCTGCAGGACCGATTCCCAGGTCAGGGCTCACATCTAGGTTGCAGGTTTGGTCCCCGGGCCGGGCACATATGATACCTGGTCTTGGCACGTATGGGAGGCAATCAGTGCATGCTTCTCTGATGTTTCTCTTTCTTAAAAAAAAAAAAACAGTGAAAAAATGTCCTTGGGTGAAGATTTTTAAAAAAGGGAGGGACGGAAGAGAGAGGCAGGCAGAGAGGAGCACGGGCACACAAGCCTGTAGAGGGTGCAGCTCCCCCAGTCAGGAAGACGACGGTGAGGGGCTGTGCTGTGAGCCCCAGGTGTAGGAATGAACCACGCGCTTGCCCACTGTCTGCTTTCCTGGACAGCCAGAAGCTCTGACTGTCCCTTGGACTGTTATTGGTCTAGGGAGCCCCTTTTCTGCTTAGCAGTTTGCTTCTTTCCGGTTAGGTTTCCGGTGGATGGCAAAGGCTCTGAGTGCGCGGTGTGAAAGCTGGGCGGGAGGGAAGTTGCCGTTGACTGCAGGCAGCTGTAAGGGACCTGCGGGACAAATGCCACTCAAGGTATAAAATGAGTGTCAAGTTGTGAGGAACATGTTTGGGAGATTTCACAGATTAGAATCCGTGAGAAAAGAGGTTTGAGACTCTTGCGGGAGTGGAAAAGGAAACGAAACTCTTTGTTGACTGACTGAGTTCTCCGAATTTGACGAACTGAACTGCTGTGAACACCAGACTAGTTTTGCCAGCATTCCAGGGTGTCGCTGTGCTCAGTGAGTTCCGAGAGGGGCTTCCCGGGCACTGCCTGTGTGCGGCCTGCGTTGGCGGACGGGGTCAGCGATTTCCTCTGCAGGCTTGTTAAAATTTCCCAGAATTCTTTCACTAATTACATGTTCAGTGTGCTGTGGATTATGATACTCCTATCACTAAATGCTTCTTTCAGCAAAACCCATATAATCATATTGAACACTGTGTTTTCCAGACTGAAATATTTGAAGTAGCGTCAAATTGTACAGTCTCTTGCTGTTCGTTAAAGGCCGTGCTGGAGAATGGGGGTCGTGAGCGTCACTGACCTGCCTTCTTCTGTGGCCGATGTTCATGAGCACCCAGCACGAGCTCCCCTCCACGATAGCGCCCAGGGCCCCTGTAGCGCATTACCCGTTCCGTGCTGTGCGTGATTTTGGTGGGAGGGTAATTATGAGTGGCTGGTTCACGTTGGGGAGTTCAGCCCCAGAATCTCCCTGCCCTGGCTCTGCCGCAGCTGGAAGAACCCCTCACCATGCCCCCCGCGACCCCGCCCCAGGACTGGGAGTCTGGAGCCCTGGCCCTAAGACCCTCAGAGCCCTTGGAGGCCCTTTGAGGCTTCTGCTTCCCGCTTCCTGGATTTCCCCAGTTTCCAGTTGCTGCTCCACGTCTGTCTCCTGCTGAGTTTAAAACCAGTGTTGGTTTTACTGCTTTCAAATCCGGAACCTTGTTACCGTCAGGCCCTCTCTTGACTTATGGCTCAAGTTCAGACATGACCGTAATAGTCCAAATATCCCTAAATAGAAGCCTTTAATATGTTTTGAGTCTTTCAGAGAATCACTGAATATTCCAGGTGGAATGGACCTTAGAGCTCCTTTGGCCCTCCCCGTCACTTTACACGTCAGGGGATAAGCGCACAGAGTGAAAGGGACTCGGGGGGGGGGGTGAGGAATGGAACCTGCCACACTGACACCTCCATGGAGACCTCACGGCCCCTCTGCCCAGGGCACCTTGTCTGCATGTCCCCACTCTGCCTCCCGGCCCCGCCACCCCAGGTACCACCACATATGGGGTGACTAAGCAGAACTAAGGGTGGCGTCAGTGACCTTGGAAAGGATCAACGCTAACTGGACTTCAGCGGATAGGGTTTCAGCCTGTGGCTGGAAGAGTTAATACCAAGGTTCAAACACTGAGCTGAAATGTCAGCTTTTAGCCGCAGTCACAGGCCCCGGATGACAACCCAGATGTGTCCTCTTGTCTCAGCGGAGACTGCCTCAGAAGTGATGGTCAGCAGTTTCTGGACTCAGGCAGACCCCGCCCAGAGCAGTACTACTGGCCTCCTTATAATTTGGGGGATAAAAACAACTAGTATTATGGTATAAATCTTGTGTTTTTAGTGTGAATGAAGGATTGTTTTCTGACCGTTCCCCATTTTGTGGAAACTGTGTCACTGTGTGGTCTAAGTGTGGGGACTGTCTGAGTTTCCTAAGGGTAAACCTTCTGAATTTGCTTTTGAGCAAGAGCTGTGGTTTTAAATTGCCTATGTGAAGCCTTTCAACAAAGTCATGAAAGTCCACAAAGTGGTATCTGCCAAGAATTTCCTTCGTATATATCAATGTTTTTCTTCTTAGCTTTATTCAGTCCATCAATACACATTGAATGCCTGCTGCACATTCGGGGTGCAGGATAAAGATGAGCAGAGGCTCACGTGGGGCTTCTCCTCACGTCCTGGAACTCTTGCCCTCACGGGGCTTGCAGTCAAGTGCGGCAGCTGACACAGGTCACGTGAGCACCCAGGTAGCAGGTGCTGCTGAAGGGCCAGGATGCTGTAAGAGCTAAACCCGTCTTCACGATAACGGCAATAGCTATCACTCATTGAGCGCCTGCTACGGGCAGGCGCTGAGCTGTGTCCTTTATCGGGCCTGATGCTCATGGGCGAGGCGGATGCTCCCACTCCCATTTTACAGACAAGGAAACTGAGCTCATGGTGGGATTGCATAGTGCTTTTCCCTTTCCGTTGGACATATATGGATGCGAGGCTCTGACTCATCACACAGTGACTGCTTCTCTTTGCTGGTAGCTATGGCCATATCCGAATATCTGTAACCTCTTAATATGTAATACCCACTTATACCCACGTGACTCAGTTGGGGAATTTTTGATAAATGGAAACTTTTATTTAATTAATTATAAGTTTGCTTGAACATAACCATATGGCTTTATGTTTTTTCTCTTTGCCTTGAAGGCCCCCACCATCAGCTCTGTGCTTACTTCTAATCATCAAACCCATCCAGTCTGTTACAGCCTAGTCAGAAACTCACCCTACCAAAAAAAATCTCTTAATTAAAAAAATAAAATGTGGTACTAGCTTTTATCAGTGATGTTTATTTTCATTGGTTTATCAAAAGTACGTATCACTTCTACATGCGTTTATTCATTTATTCAATAAACATGTATTGAGAACCTGCACAAAAAGAAGAAGGAACAAGCCAGTTCGTCCTGCTTTCAGGGGTCATGATGATCTTCCGGGTGATCAGAGGCTCGGAGAGATAAGACTGTACATTCCACTGTCTTAACACCCACCTCTGAGCTAGCTCTCCTCGTAAATTGTGTTAAATAGTTTTATCCTCGAACAACACAGTTTTAAACAAGAACGCAGATTTTTTTCATCTTGTAAACAGATGGCATAAACTTACAACGTTAATACAGCACAATACTATAAATGTGTCTTTTCTTCTTTATGATTTTCTTAACAACAGTTTCTTTCTTTAGCTTACTTATCGTGAGAATGTAGTATATATACATATACCATATGAAATGTGTGTTAATTGACTATGTTCGTGGGAAGGCTTCTATCAGCAGTAGGATATTAGTAGTTAAATTTTGGGAGAGTCAAAAGTTATGCACATGAGCCCTCACTGTTGTGGCTCAGTGGGATTGAGTGCCTGCCTGAGAACCAAAGAGTCGCCAGTTCAATTTCTAGTCAGGGCACATGCCTGGGTTGTAGGCCAGTCCTCAGTAGGGAGTGCACAAGAAGCAACCACACATTGCTATTTCTCTCCCTTTTTTTCTCCCTCCCTTTCCTTCCCTCTAAATATCTTTAAAAATAAAAAAGAAAAGAATGAAGTACTTTAATATAAAAATAATGTCATGCACATGAAAGTTGGTGCCCCTAATCTCACATTGTTCAATGGTCAACTGTATATAGAATGGTACTGTGGGTCCCTGAGGTTACAAGCAGCCCAGAACGAATGGGGCATGCTTGCTCTCTAGTGGACAGTGTACGCGGACAGCTTTCCCCTCAGAAATCCTGGGACCACGTTTCACAGTAGCTTCATCTGTGGCAGTATCTCTGGTAAAAGAGACTGTTGCCTGAAGGACCAGGAGAGGGGCAGGTTGGGCGGGGTAAATAAAGCAGAAGGACCTCAAGGTGCAGCTGAGGGCTCCTGTGATTTATCCACCCCCCCCCATTCATGTACCCACTGAGTCATCATTTCCTCAGGAGCCACGTGGTGCTAGACACTAGGGAGATGAGATAGCTGTGATCTCTGCCCACGTTGGTTACAGAGATGGACATTAAACCGCTCCCTCAGTTATTCAGTATCCAAAGTGAGGGCTATGAAGGAGAGCTCTAGGAGGCTCAGCCTCTGACTCGACCACCTGCAGAGGCAGCTGAGTGGAGACCTGAAGAGGAGGCAGCCAGGTTCAAGGTGGGTTGGCAAGAGCTGCACAGGCAGAAGGGCCCTGGGGCAGGAGAAAGTTTGGAAAACCTTGTGGAAATCCAGCCAGGAAGAGCCTGACCAAAATCACTCTTTCCTGGCAAACACACCCAAGACAGCTGAGTATCTCACTTACGGAACTTTTTTTAAAGGTTATATTTATTTATTTTTAGAGAGAGGGTAAGGGAGGAAAAGAAACATCAATGTAAGAAGGAAGCATCAATTGGCTGCCTCACATACAAGCCCCGTCAGGGACCGAACCTGCAACCCAGGGGTGTATGTGTCCTGACCAAGAATTGAACCGGTGACCTTTCCCTTTGAAGGATGAACCCAACCAACTGAGCCACATCTGTCAGGGTTCACTTATGGAACTTTGACCATGGCTCCAAAATAAAAAACTTTGTAGTTGTCCTGTAGTAGATTTAAAATATTTTTTATGCTGCAAAGAATTTAATGATAGGCACAGTGCTTGAAATGCCAGTTCCCTGTACCTAGAGAATTGGGGTGCTATGAGAAGAAGTCATTTGAATTCAGTAGTGAATTACTGCTAAGTTTCTCAGGCTCCAGAACTTCTTGAGTATTTTGGTTTAAAGGAGCTGGAGACTCAGGAAGTTTCCCAATCAGCTCTGCTGGATGCTGTGGGCTGGGAATATGTTAAAATGGAGGCCCCAGGCTTTTCCCTAAAGAGCTGTCTGTGCTTTACCTGAAGGCTTAGGCTCACCAACCTCGGATGGGGCAGAGATGTTGAAGTGCAAGATACTGACAGGACAGGGGACAGAAAGTCAGACATTCTAGTGCACCCCGACCTGGGACATCCTTTCAGAACCCCCCACCTCTTTGCAGGCAAGACCAAGGAGGTTGGAGAAACGCCCCACTTTCCACATCTCCCCCAGTTATGATCAGGCCAGGAGTCTTGGTTGGGAGCCAGAGGGTAATTACTCTGTCATTGCGGGACCAGTGACTGGGCCGAGGTAAAGGTTAATTCCTCTCTACCCCGCAATGAAAAGCTGTTGAATGTCAAATATGGTTTGCAACTTCGAAGTGAAAAATGTTTCCTGCCACGCGTCATCCAGTCGAACAAGCCCACACCTGTTCATGATTGTCGGTTAGCTCGGGAATGAAAGGGAAGAGCCGCGTGCCTCTGAGCCGAGGCGTTTTCGGTCCTCATTACTCCGACTGGCTCTCAGCACTCACGTTCGCCGCGGCCTCCCTTTCATCCCCGCGCTGCAAGTGGAGCCAGGGCCTTTCCTATGGGGCAACGCGGATCTCGTTTAAGCGGTGAAAACCTCTCCCGCTCAGGTGATCCGCTCATTAGAAGAGCCATTTGCTACCAAGAAATACAAAATGTTCTTGTCAGGTTGGAGCCTAAAGACTCCCTGTTCGGTCGGTATCTCCCGTCAGTTTTCAGGGCTGTTTTCTTTTAACTGATGACTTCTGTCTTTTCAGCGGCCCTGTAGGATAAACGGAAAAGTGGCCACATACCGTTGTGCTGGGTCCGAGGAAATTATTTACAAATCTCTATCAAAAACAAAACTATGAAAAAAAAACATTTAAAAAAGGTCAAAAAAAAAGACAATCTGAATTTTCTCCTTCGTATGGCTACTTTGCTAGATAACCTGGAGACTGAACTAGGACTGGATGCGATAAAATAGACAAGTACTGCATGGTTTTTCTCTAAATACCCTTCTCCATCTAAGAAAGAAAAGGGCTTTCAGGTTGAACTCAAAGGATAGTGATACTTAAAAAAATTATGATTATGCATTACCCATTTTATATACCTACCAACGGCAATACATTTAAAATGCTACGTCAGAACAGTTGAGGAGCGTCCCCCTTTGATAGCTCTTCTAAAAAGCGTAACCGTGCTTCCGTAAATGTAATGAAAGCCCTTTTTATACTAAAGCCGTGTTATTGGGAGACGGAATGTCTCCTGCTCCCCACACAACTGCACAGTGATTAAATATTGACAGAGAGCCAGGAGTTGACAGCCAGTGGCCTCGCCCTGGTAAATGCTGAGGTGTGAGGCGGAATGCAAACACGGGCCATCCCCCGTGGTTTCTGCTGGGAGGTGGGGAGCGGGCGCTTCGTGAGCAGGTCGTGTGTACGTGAGCTGTCGGATTCGAGGCTGCAATAGAAGAATGTAATTTGAAACAAGTAATTCCTTAGAAAGCAACCCAACTCTGTTGAAAGAAACGAATATATATTTTTTCCTAATCAATCTGAATAGTACAGAGGGTGTTAGTGAGAAGTTTTAACAAAACGCCCAGGGTCCCCCCGCCCCTCCGAAAGCGGCTGCGTGGGGAAACAGCCGAGCTGCCCCCGACGGTGACCACCTGGAGCGCACTGGGGGGGTCATCAGATGCGTCTGGGCCGGTCCATTTGCTTGGGAGGTTCCTCACGGCATCTTCTATAGTTTTCTTGTACGTGTATGTTCTTTGTTGTTGTTTTAAACAGTCTGACCACTTAAAATATGCAGTTAGTTGTTTCTCTCCCTCGGTAGGGGAAAACATAAGATGTTTTGCTTAGTTTCTTAGGGAACATAAGTTTCATTGTATTTTTTTCCATTTTAACAATAAGGTAAGGTTCATGATAGATCCAATTGTTTTCGTTCTAAGACCTTTAAACTCTACATCAAATACCAGAATTTGTTCAAAGTAGCTCCCATCTGGGCTGATTGTACTGGAGCCTCTAACCGTTTTTGCTTGGTTTGTGCGGGGTTCAGATTGTTTTGTAAACACTGGAAGTCCGTGAGACACCTTCCTGGAACTCCCCAGTCCCCGTTTACCCCGCACACCTTCACACACGCTCGGCTCAGGCCCGTGTGTTCACACTCGAAAGATAAGTGACTGTCAGCCTGACCGACCCTGCCCCAGAGTCTGTCTCTTGCTAAGTATTTAGTGAGCTAAATGGATTTATAGTGAAATCCTGAATCCCTTGCCTCAAATAAAAAATTGGTGGGGGTGGGGAGGAGTTGCCGTAAATGGAGAACAGATTCGACAAACTAACTCTTAGTGTTTTACTCCTCCACAAGAACACCTTTGTGGTTTAATGGGCTTTCAAAGATTCTACCTAAGGACTGACCACTGTGTTGGAGGGGAATCCGTGAGCCCCGAGCCCCCCTTTCTGAACGCCTTTGCCTACCTGCTGCCTTGGGCCAACTCCCTCAGCCCCGCCTGAGTCCGTCAGCCAGCACTGAAAGTCTGGCATGGTTGGGATGAGACTCGACTTGGACTTTGGTAGGGGGTGGAAAAAGTTAGCTGAGGAATGTTTACTTTTTCCGATTCCCTGTGGCAGATAAAATTACCATGCCAGAAGTTTCAAATTGTCTCATCAAGACGACTTCTGACCTACGTCCTGGACGATCCCTGCAGCCTGGAGACTAAGCCCTGCCTTTGTCCTTCCCCAGCTGCGCCCACTAAGTGTCCGCCGTGGGAGGGAAGGGGGTGTCCGTGCCCTTGAGGTCTGTTCCCGTCACTCAAGAAAGCACATTCTTTAATGTTTAGGGCAGACACATAGATAATATTCGAGACCAAGTTCTCAACTTCGTGCTTTCCAGGAAAACGGCACTGACGAGAAAGACCCTCCTCTAAAAGGTGCCCCAGGAGCAGGCGTCGGGCAGTGAGGATGCGTGGTCTCTGTGCTTGTGGCATTTAAACAGTGGGCCCCGTGGACAGAAGGGAATCTTGAGAACGACGTGCTGAGGGCCGACTGTTCTTTCAGTTATAAGAAATTAAACTCAGAGAGAGTAAACACAGTTCCTGGATGTGATTTCCTGCTGGTTCATCTATACACTTGAGAAGATTCCTAAGGAGAGGTTTTTGCTCACAGGAATTCAGTGGAGGTGTCCTCTTGACTGTCTTCCGAGACCTTCCTCCCAGGGCCAAATTATCTATTTCCCTTTCTCAGTGGGTTTCATACATTCATCAAAAGTATAGAGAATCTATTATGTGCTAAATGCTAGCCATATAGTGTTGAAAAAATAGGTAGAATTTTAGTCCTAATATAGATACATACTTTAGACCTATGAAGCCCCAGTATTAGTCAGCATTCTCCACAGCAACAAAACAGTAGGGTGTGTGTGTGTGTGTAGCTACCTATCTATCAAGAGAAAGCGGGATTTATTTTAAGAATTGGCTCCTGTCCAAACAGGCACGTCTGGACGAGCATGTCTGAAATCCAGAGGGCAGGCGGGCAGGCGGGCAGGCTGGAAGTGCTGGAAAGCACTGATGCCATCTTGAGTCCAAAGGCCATCAGGAGGCAGAGTTCTTTCCTCTTCCGGGAACCTCCATCTTTTCTCTTAAGGTTTTCAACCAGTTAGAGGAGGCTCACTCACATTGTGGAAGGTAACCTGCTTTACTCGAAGTCCATTGATTTTAATGTTAACCACATCTAAATCATACCTTCACGGCAGCATCTAAACTGGCCTGTGACCAGACAACTGGGCACAGGTCTAGCCGAGTTACCATAAACATAGCCACCCACCCAAATAACTCTGTCATTTTGATTTAGTGGCTCTAGAACCCGGGCAGGCATCCTAACCCCCTGGAGTGCTCATCAGAACAGAATGCTGGCCTCCGCACCCCTGATTCAGAAGGTCTACGGTTGGGCCCAAGAGTTGGCAGGTCTAACAATTCCCAGGTGATGCTGCTGTTGTCGATCTGGGACCCCACTTTGAGAACCACTGGCCCACACAGCCTGGGGTCTGCCCCCTGGCCTTCTGGCTCAGAAATAGGTTTTGTGATCATAAGAAAAGTAATTTTATTCTCAGGGTGGATCCAAATAAATCAAGATGACCAAGCTGATGTGTAAAATACTGATGCTAATTTATGGATTCAAAATAAGAACTAAACAATCACAGCTGGCAGAATAATGTATCAGCTCCGTGGAACCCTGAGCAGTAAGCATAAGGAGCCGAGGAACCAGAGCCGGGGAAAGGGGCAATGGACTGTTTGCTGCACCCATGCCGCTGCAAGGATGGGTTTCAGGGTCCACTGACCAAGGCCCTCTCTCCGTGGACTTTGTATGTGAAGTAATACAGGGCCGTTTTGGGGGGAATGGAAGCTTTAAGTGGGAAGCTTCAGTTTTTACTGCAGTGAAAGAATGCTTCTCTCTGCCCTCCACACTACTCAGCAGTGGGGCCTTAAGTCCACAGAGATTGGAATTACTTTTAATGAATCATTAAAAATTTACTTTTTATAGTAACTTTTCATTAGATGTAACGCATACTGTTGTTATCATAGAGAAACGTGAGCTGCATTAGAATTTGTTAGTGCGTGCCCTTCGTACACTGGGTTTCCTCTTGGGGTTGTAATTTAAGTAAGTTACAGACTCCCCTTAAAAGACCGTTTCTGTCTTTCTTTGACTTTGAAACAACATTTGTGCATTTCATATTTTCAGAATGCCCCATGTCCACTTAGAAGCCATTTTCCCCTGAGCTTGGGCTTTCTGCTTCTATCTTGCTATTTTTAGATTTTACATTAAGAATGAGATTCCTTTCAAATAAAGACCTCTGAACCAAATTGCATTGCAAAAAAGTTATGTTGATGCTATTTGTGTTAGTGGTCATTTTTTAGAAACCTACAGCTGCCTTTCCCAACATGAAAAGTGGGCTGAACTTGTACAACCCTCACACCTTGCCTGCCGTGAACTTCCTGTGAAAGACAGTTGAATAAATGACCTTTAGCCCATGAGAATAGGTGGCCCTGGGATAGCGTCTGGGTTGTTGGAAGTGGACCTCAGAGCAGACGGGAAGCAGACCTGCACCAGTCTTGGCGATGTGAGACAAGGCGGGTGCATTCTCACGTTTGACCTTCCAGTTTCATTCTATCAGTCCAGGGTTCAGTCAGCAAACAGAAGCCATTCTACAGATTTCAGGGAGCGGATTCAATATAGGGGATCGGTGACGCAAGTGAAGGAAGACTGAAAGAGCGAAAAAGGGACACCAAGGTAACACAAAAACTAGTAACTTCAAGAAGCACCACCCCTAGGATTGGGGAAACAAAAGGGGAGAGATGGTGTTACCAGAATCTTCCCGGGAGGAGCTGCGTGTGGCTGGGCACAGAGCAGGGAGGTGGGCAACATGGTTGTGCTTGGGGACATCTGGCAGCCACAGCTCACAGAAGGGTTGCCCCAGGACCGGCGCTGTCCTCGTCTGCTGCAGGAATGAATGAATGCCCTGGAGGAGCTGGGCCTCATGGAGCACATCTGTCCTCTCCTCCCATGGACAGGCAAGGCTCCCACTGGGGCCGCCTGTGGGCAGGATCCGACAGGAGCCAGGTGGCACAGGAGCCTGAGAAACAGGGTTCGCGGAGCCTCAGCCTCAGCATCACAGAGCACAAAGGAGGCCTGTGGCTTCCTTTGCTTCCCTTTACCATCAGTGTTATACATTTAGTCTATAACAAACTTAGTGGTAAATGGATCTCCTATTTGTAAGGAACAAGGAGGGAATTTATTCTCTAGGTTATCCTATAGATTGTTTGCCAGTTGTTATGAGGAAACACTTTTATATTATTAATGAAGGAAACAAAAATCTCAGTTTTGTTTTTTTAATACCACATTTAAGTTTCCCAAGAACAGAATGCTGTGGCATACACTCATTTCAATTTTGAGATTTTATTTAAAGTCATGTTCTCATTTGGGTGTAAAAGTGCATCCTTATAATAACCATTCTTATCTGTGTGTGCCTATCTTGTGTCTAGAAAAAAATGATGCATGTTCTCCTAAAGATTAGGATTCCACGGGCATCTCTTTTTGCAACAACTCCTTTGTTTGTTCGTTTCTAGGGATGGCAGTGTTGGTGGTGATAATGCCTTCCTTGTCATACTCAGTTCAAATCAACAGCCCTTCAAATGCCATTTCTTTGGGCCTAGGACAGACTTGGCTTTGAGTTCCGCCTCCATGACTGAAGCTTCTTCCCCCCTTGAGGTCAGTTTCTCCATCCGTGACGCGAGAATAAACACTGGCGTCACAGGGCTGTAAAGGGTTATGTGTGCTGAAGCACGTGTCTCCAGGCCTGGGACATAGGAGGTGTTCTATCATGAACGGGAACACGCTATTATTATGTTGATAATCATGTATAACTGTAGTAGGCTTTTTAGCCATCATTATTTTTTTTAAGTCTTTCTGTTTATTTTTCAACACGTTTACAATATGGGCTGCATTTGGAGACAGTAATGGATCCCATCAATTACAAATACAAATTTTCATTTTCAAAAGAAAAAATTTTGATGGGTTTAGATTTTCCTACAAGCTTTATATTGATTTCTTATCTCTGTGTGATTGGTAATCTGTGTCTTTGCACTATTTTTTAAATTTTATTTTTCAATTATAATTTGCATTCAACATTATTTTGTATTAGTTTCAGATGTACAGCATGGTGGTTAGATAGTCCTACACTGGACAAAGGGTTCCCCCCAATATTTCCAGTCCCTGTCTGCACCACACACAGTTAGTACAGTGTTGTAGACTATATTCCCTGTGCTGTACTTTACATCCCTGTGACCATTCTGTAACTATCTATCTGTACTTCTAATCACCTTTACCATCCAGCCCCAAACCCACTCCCCTCTGGCATCCTTCAGTTCATTGTATCTATGTCTGTTTCTGTTTTGTTTCTTTATTTGTTCATTAGATTCCCTGAGTAAGTGAAATCATATGGTATTTGTCTTTCTCTGTTTTGCTTATTCCACTGAGCATAACACCCTCTAGGACCATCCATGCTGTCATAAATGGTAAGATTTCATTCTCTTTTATGACTGAGTAATGTTTTATGTGTATATTACAGCTTTTTTATCCACTCGCCCATTGATGGGCACTTGGGTTGCTTTCATATTTTGGCTATTGAAAATAATGCTGCATCGATTGAACATAGAGGTGCATATATTCTTTTGAATTATGTTTTGGGTTTTGTCTTTGTTTTTTGTTTTGTTTTGTTTTGTTTTTTGGTAAATCCCCAGAAGTAGAATTGCTGGGTCATAAGGCAGTTTCATTTAAAATTTTTGAGGAACCTCCATGCTGTTTTCCACAGTGGCTACACCAGTCTGCATTCCCACCAACAGTGCACTAGGGTTCCCTTCTCTCCACATCCTCACCAGCACTTGTTTGGTGATTATTGACGTAGCTGACAGTAGCCTTTCTGACAGGTATGAGGCGATACCTCATTGTGGTTTTAATGTGCATTTCTCCAACTATTTGTAATGTTGGGCATCTTTTTATATGTCTCTGGGCCCTCTGTATGTCGTCCTTGGAGAAGTGTCTGTTCAGGTCCTCTGTCCTCTCTTTAACTGGGTTATTTGTTTTGTTTTGTTTGTTTTTTTTTATGTTGGGTTGTGTGAGTTGTTTATAAATTCTGGATATTAACCCCTTATCCAATGTACCATTGGCATATATCTTCTCCCATTCAGTAGGTTTTTTTCCTTTGTGATACAAAAACATTTTAGTTTGATTTGTTAATTTGTTGATTGGTTTGTTTAGTTCCATTTGTTAATTTCTTTTCATTTGCTTGCCTGAGGAGATATATCAGAACAAATACTGCTAAGATAAATGTCAGAGATTTTATTGCTTGTGTTTCTTCTAAGATTTTTATGGCTTCAAGTCTTACATTTAAATTTTTAATTCATTTTGAGTTTATTCTAGTATATGATATAAGAAAGTAGTCTTGTTTCATTATTTTTCTGCATGTATCTCTCTGATTTTCCCAATGCCATTGAATTATTGAATTGACTGTCTTTACCCATTGTATGTTCTTGCCTTCTTTGTCATAGATTACTTGACCGTATTAGTGAAGGTTTATTTCTGGGCTGTCTATTCTGTTCCATTAATCTGTTTCTGTTTTTATGCCAGTGCCATGCTGTTTTTATTACTGTGGCATTGTACTATGGTTTAATGTCAGGTAGTGACAGTAAACTTCAATTTATTCTTCTCTCTCAAGGTTACTCTGGCTGTTTGGAATCTTTTGTAGTTCCATATAAATTTTTGGATTATTTGTTCTACTTTTGTGATTCTGTCATTGGTATTTTGTTAGGAATACTGTGGAATCTACAGATTGTTTTGTGTAGTATGGATATTTTAATGATGTTAATTCTTCCTATCCAGGAGCACAGTATATGCTTCCATTTATTTGCATCTTTTTCAATTTATTTCTTCATGTCAGACATTATTAAGTTTAATAGTCAAGTTTTCACTGCTTAGATATTTGTGTTTCATTTGTACAGTTAATCAACATTTTAGTTGTCATTGGCCTGGAAGGATATTTTTCTTTTAAAATTATTAGTTTGTTTAAGATTCGTACAGCTCTCTTTCCTACCTACAAATAGGATTTAAGGTGGCCAGCTTGTCATTTATAAAGTTTTTATAAGAGCATTAAAAATAAATAACTCGAGTGCTGTAATCATTTTGCAGGCCTTTGGTCTTCATACTTACAGGTTGACTGTTAATCAGAATGGACCTTTGATGTGGGGTTGTGTGGGGAGATATAGCCTCTTCTGTTGACTAGAGTACTGAATCAAAATTTTGGGTAGAACTTGAATTCTGTTTTTAACTGTGTCAGAGACTTGTCCATAACCAGAGGTAAACTATTTGATTCTCTTTATTTTCACTTTATGTTTGCTGTCTCCTTGATTCACAACAGTCTTTTAAGAATCAATGAGAATATTTACAAATAACATATGTTTACTTTGGGATAAAAGGGCTATGAACCAACTATATCTTTACCTTACTGTACTTTTGTTGGTAAGGGGCAGAGTTCTTAGCCTCCCTGCATTTCATATCCTTGGGAGCCCGTAACATACTTAGATCCAAGCAATCACTCTCCCACCCTAAGATTCTGATTCATTTGAAACCCAAGTGTATGTGTTAGTGTGCGTGTGTGTGTTTAGTGTCTCCATTCTATCTATCTATCTATCTATCTATCTATCTATCTATCTATCATCTTCGCCAGGTAGCCCCAACATGAAACTGGGGTTGAAAACATTGGTGTAAAGGATAAAGCCAACCTGCATGCTTATTTTTTTTCTTCTAAATTTTTGTCTATTGGCCACTTTATTGCTTAATGGATAACAACAGATGTATGAGTTTCCTACTGCTGCTATAACAAATTGCCCAAAACTCAGTGGGTTAAAACAACACATATTTATTATCTTACGTTCCGGGGACCAGAAGTCTGAAATGGTCTTACAGGTCTAGAACCAGGTGTTGGCAGGGCTGATTCCTTCTGGAGGCTCTAGAGGAGCACCTGTTTCCTTGCACCAGCTTCTAGAGGCCACTCACATATCCTGAGTTGTGCCCCCACTTTCCTACCCGCTTCTGTCATCCCCTCTCCCTCTCTGACTCTGCCTGCCTCCCTATCATAAAGCCTTTGCACTTACAGTGGGCCCACATGGATAATCCAGAATAATCTCCTCATCCCCAAATCCTTCACTTAATTACACCCACAAAGTCTCTTTCGAAATGCAAAGAAATATAATTATAGGTTCTAGAGATTCAGACATGGACATATTCGGGAGAGGCCGTTATTCTGCCTACCACAGGAGGGAAAATATTCAGATTTCCTATTTTTCTCATCTGAGTACAGAAACCTTTGAGTTAGCCACAGTTTCTGTTTTCTACTATTTCTGATAAGCAAGAGAAGAACATTTTGCAGAGGCTAGAAGTGATGATTACTTGTTCAGGATTTGATTTTATTGATTTTTTTAAAAGGCTATTAATTTTTAAATTGTCTTTTGCCTTAGGAACTTGTTTCAGAAGGAGTTTGCATAACTTTTGAATCTTATCAGATAGTGTACTTTTATGCTATAAGACAGTGATTCTCAGATAGAGTGTGACTTATTCTTGAATTTGTTCTTCCAACAAGCATTTATTGAGCACCAAGTGTATGCTTGGCCCCTAGATGCAAGAATACTGGATTCCTGCCCTGGCTGGTATGGCTCAGTTGGATGGAGCATCATCTGGTAACTGAAAGTTTTTGGGTTCAGTTCCTGGTCAGGGCACATACATAGGTTGTTGGTTCAATCCCCAGTCTGGGCTTATACGGGAGGCAGCCAGTCGATGTAGCTCTCTCACATCAGTGTTTCTCTCTTTCCCATACTTTCTCCCTTCCTCTCTCTCTAAAAGCAGTGAAAAAATGTCCTCGGGTGAGGATTAAAAAAAGAGAGAGAGAGAGAATACTGGATTCCTGACCTCAAGGTCAGGGTCAAAGAACTCAGTCCTAATGGTCGATATATTTATATTTCAGTATAACTGATTTTCTTGTAATTTTTCTTTTTACTGTGCACATATAAAAACATCATTCTGAAAAGGAGTTCATAGGCTCACCAGTGTGCCAAAGGGGTCCTCATGGCATAAAAACTTCCTATGAGAGGCCAAGAATCAGGATTCTAACAGAACAGTAGGTTTCACCAAAAACATAATCACAAGATGCAGAAAACTGCCCAAGGGAGGTGGAAGCTCCGTGCAATGGTTTCCAACTCCAGCTCTTACTGGCAAGATGGTCAGAAAGTAAGTGGCATGCCTTCAAAATTCCAGTGCCTGGGACCCACCAATGGAACTTCTGATTTTATCATTCAGGGAGGGCTCTAATAGCTGTTGCAGAAGTGACACTGAGTTCATCCTGGCAGAAGTGAAGTAGAATGGGAAGACCTAGGAGATGTGGCAGAGGTCAGGGGCTCCGTGAAGGAGTTGTGATGAATTCTATAGAGCTGGGACACGGGCAGGGGCAGTAAGTCCATTAGCTCATACTGCCTACACCCCAGTTCTTCTGCCACACCGTCTGCTGTGACCTTTGAGTGGGACAAAACCAAACTTTGACACTTGGCAACTCAACAAAATCCTGCTCCTTCTTTAGCCCACTCATTTCCTAGTGGGAAGACAGGTTTCCAGTAGTTAAGAATACAGGCATGAGTTGGACTACTTGGGGGCCAATCCTAGCAATTCACCTTACTATGTAAGCAATCTTTGGGAATTTATTTAATCTCTTCACTTTAGTTTCCTCACTATAACTGTATGTCTTAAAGATAGTACCAAGAGTTGAATGGAGCAGGTGCTTTTATTAAGATGAGACTTAGAGATATTAAATAACTTGTCCAAGATATCGCGACTAGTGGTATAGACTGAATGCTTGTGTCCCCCCAAAATGCTGACATTGAAGCCCTGCCCCCCAGAATGGTGGTATTAGAAGTGGGGCCTTTGGAGGTAATTGGGACATGAGGTCGTGAGAGTGGAGCCCTAATGATGGAGTAGTGCCCCTACAAGGAGAAGAAGAGAGACCACGCTACTCTCTTTACCACATGAGGGTAGAATGAGAAGGTGGCCATTTGTAAACCTAGAAGAAGGCCCTTGCTAAGCACCAAATTTACTGGGACCTTGATCTTGGCCTTCCCAACCTCCAGACTGTGAAAAACACGTGTCTTGTTTAGGTCACCCATTCTGTGGTAATTTGTTATAGGAGCCCAGATGATGAACTGAAACAGCTGACAAGGAGGCAGAGCTGGGATTGGAAACCGTATCTTTGATTTGTAAACAGAGATGCCTAATGTGAAAACCATCTCAGTATCACAGTGGTGGTCCAAAGGAAGGATTTACTTCATTTGAATACATCAGGTGAAAAGAATCTTGAGCTGGGTCTTGAAAAATAATGGATCCTCCTGGCAAACTCAGGAGGATATGGAAAAAGACATTCCAGGCAGAGGGAACAGCACATGTAAAATCGTAGAGACATGAGGAGAGGCTGCCTTGGGGACCACATGGCCATGGAGTAGGATGTACGGAGGGAAGCCCAGCCACCTGTGAGAGGGAGGCTGTGGAGCAGTGTTTCTCCAGGGTAGTGCATCAGATATATTAGAGGCATTGATTTGCAAATTCTGTGGCCCTCCCCAGGCACAATGAATCAAAATCACTGAGGTTAGAGTCTGGCAATCTGCATTTTAAATGAAGCAAAGCATATGAATGTATGAAGACTTAAGTTGGGTCAATCACAGACAAGGGTTTAGGGAAATGATAGATCGCAGAGGGTCCTGTGTGTCATCTGAGGTGTTGGGACTTGGGCAGATTTTCAGAGAGATCACTCTGGACTGGGTAAAGATAGAAGAGAGAGGATGTGCCAGGGTGGCACCTGGTGGTGGTCAGAGCACATCCTAGCAGGGAGATCATGGTCCTAAGTGAAAACCCCCCTGAACTGAGACACAGGGTGTCAGTGGAAGAGAGAGGGGCAGAAACGCAAGCCACATATAGCTTGCTGAATCCTCAGAACCTACAGAGAGACAGTCTGGGGTGGGGGCGAGTCAGTGGCAGGGATCAGAGAGGAGTCTGGGCTGCAGGGTTGGCACAGAGTGACTGCAGGAACCCAGCGGGTCTCCAATGTACTGCTTCTCGAAGCAGAGACCTGCCAGGCCGAGTGGTTGTGCACCCATCCTTCCCTGGTTCCCCAGAGAAACGCAGAGAAGTAAAAAAGCAGGACCTGGTGACATCCGAAGGTAACAGGGAGAAAAACATTCACAGAGCTATGGCCCACCTCTTCTGTGACACTTGTTAGGTAATGATAACGACAAGGGGAGATTTGCAGTTTTGATTCAGGACGTAAGTTGTGATGCAAAGTTCAGAGTCGTTGTGCTGAAGAATGCTTTGGTGATGAAGCCTCGCGCTGACCGTGGAGAAATGAAGTAACAATCACTCCGAGAGCGTGCCAAGACCGTACAATCATAGACGGGACATGAACACTAGAACCATGCCCTCTGTACGTCAGGGAGGAAAATAACTAACTCTCTGGACAAGTGCCACGCTGTTTTTCTCCCAGATGATGTCAGATAGTTCGAACAAGGACCTAAATGACCAGCTACTGAATTACCCATTTTTCTGTGACTGACCAGTTTTTCCTGTTGTGTTTGGTCTTTGGTTTTTGGCTGCTCGGGAGATCTGCCTCCACTTGCTCGAGCTCAAACCCCGCAAGATTACTGACACGAAGGTCTGGTTTTTTCGTTAGTCCTCGGCATTGGTGGGAGGCAGCAGTACCACTCCTGTCTGCGGGACAGCATTGATAAATCCATAAGGTATTCAGTAGGTCATTGCAAAACTTGATGTTATTAGATGTCCTTAAATTTCTTTTAGGTTAAAATGTGGAAGTCCTACATCACTCATTTCCTAAGCCTTCCCTTCAGATTCTTCTATGATAGATTTTCACGTTTTTCCCCTTGAAACGTGAAAAGGGGGGGAAGATTACCTTAAAAGGTTTTTTTAAAAAAGGCATTCTATCAATGTTATAAACTTTCTTATTGCAGACAACCCATTTGTAAGGTACAAATTAGTATGGAAATGTTGTTAGACTAATTCTGTACTACATTTTTCTAAAAAATGTAAATCTAGCTCTTAGAAAGTATCGTTTATGTTAGTCCTACACAAACCAGGAAGTTGTATTGCATGGTGGGTAGAGCAGGTTTTGGAGCCAGCTTGGCTGGGTTCTGATACTCTCTGTCCCTTTTAGCTAGGTGACCTTGAGCAAAATATGTGACCTCTCTGTTCCTCAACTTCTACATCTGTAAAATGGGGTTGTTACTAGTACCTACTTTACAGGGTTAGAGGATGGAATGGTGATGTGCACACCTGACTCATAGTTGATGTTATTTTTATTTTTCAGCATGTCATCCTTTACTCCGCTTTCATAACCGCCAAAAGAGGTTTATTTTTCCAGAGTCTACTGCAGTTTTCCATACCTGGTGGGCTCGTAACAAACTAATGAATCTGAACTTTCAAGTTAGAATGATTGTGAGCTAAAACGGAAAGTGATTTTAAAAGCCTTTCCTTGATTTCATGAGCTTTCATTTTTAACGATAGTTACAGAGCTCCTGGAATTTTCCACTTAGTTGTCTTCCACTTGGGGCCTCACACTTGCAATGAGAATGTTGGGTAATAGAGGGCGACACTGACCCTGGCAATTTCCTTGACCTGCATTCCTTTCCTCGGGTGTTCAGGAGGCTTTATTCCTGCTTGTGTGGGCAGTCTTGAGTAACCACCAAGAATTCCATTTCCTCAGGCATTCTTTCTTCCTGAGGTAAGAGAGGCATACACGGTCAAGGGCACTCAGACACAGGTGTGCCGCCCGGCTGCTCTCGTGGGAGAGGAGGCCTGAGCGCCACCACACCGCACAGCGGGAGGAAGCCGGCTCTGGGAGGCACTGACTCGAAGCTGAACCCTGACCCTAGGCAAATTAGGTTCTTAACCTCTCTGAACCTCAGCTTTCTCACCCATGAGATCACGAAAAGGAAGATGACAAAGAGCGTGCCGCTGAACCTGGCCCACAAATGACCAAGTTTATCCAGTGAAGGAGCACTCACCGCCTCCTTTGTACCAGGTGCTCCTTGAGTCAGGTGCCAGGGACACAGGTGGCCACGGTGACGGGGCAGACAAGCCAGCAGAGACCGTGTAACGGGTGCACAGCAAGCACAGCGAGGACTCAAGGGCAGTGACGAGAACACAGGGAAGACCTAGGCCAAGGCCTGGCAGATGAGCTAGGAGTTTGCCCCCCAGTCTGGTGGGCGATGGGAAGGAGGGGTGTGCAGGGCAGAGTTGGGGCAGAGAAGGTCCATAAGGCTGTCCGGGGCAGGAGGGATTGGTCGGGGCCCCAGGAAAACATTTGGATTTTATCCTAAGGATGATGAGAAACCTATTGCAGAGTTTTAAGTGATTGAATGGAAAAGTGCTATGCTGAGGCCTGCGTCCAACCCAGTTGGGAGGCAGTTGAAGTTTTCCAGGTAAGCAATGATGGAGGCCTGGTCTTAGAAGGAGGAGGCTTCCAGGAACAAAAAAATGGTGCTATCACTCATTCATTTATTCTGTGCATATTAATTGAGCATCAGTTACGTGCCATGCACTGTTCTAACTGCCAGTGGTACAGTCGTGAACAGAGTCTACCTCATGGATCTACATTCAGCATGTAGCATAAATGAATATAGTGAAACACGTACACTAATTTTATGACCACATTCATGCTAACCTCCCCGATTCAACTTATGGAAGGAGAGGTCCACCCAGGGGAGCAGGCGTTGTTTTGGGCCAGCCTCCCCAGTGCATAGGGTCAGTGCATATCTCTGACCCCAGTAATGACAGTGGCATGCTCGGGTCCTGAGAGCTAGTTTTCTGATCTCCAGGAGCCCTTCTTGCAGCTGTCCCCTCCCCCACTGACAGATATAAGAAAGGGACTGATTGAAAGCTACTCAAAGCCAGGGTCACGAACTCAAATGTGCAGAGGGGAAGATTGTCGTTATCATCAGCTTTATGCTGCACAGAAGTTATCTGGTGCTAGAAGGTGAATTTCACAGAGACCCCTTGTTCTGAGGGACACGGACCTCCACAGTGACAGCTGCTGTGGGCTGCGTGGCAGTGGTTTTCCGCGTGTGGTTTTTTGACAACTGGTGTCCCAGTGACAGAAAGAGAACTGAAGCATGCCAGGTCTTCCTTTTGTTTCTGTGGCCCCCGATCTAGAGTTGTATGGTCTTGTATTTTTACATAGGGCAGAGGTGCGTGTACAAACTCAAGTCACCTTAAGTTCAAATGTGCCTTGAATGCAGACCAGCAGATCTGTCCATAAGGGAAGCCCCTGCCAGTGGAGAGAGAGAGAGAGCACAGACCTCAACTAAGGGAACTGAAATGGCACTGTGCATGGCCAGCTGTTTGTGGGTGTGCTGAAATGCAGGTCGTGGGATTTTTATGTGGAAATCCCCATTTTTAAATGTTGGCAACGAAGTCCATTTTTTAAAAAAAAATGTGTTATTTGTAATCTTCTGTGGGCTGGATTCTTCCTTTATCTTTTCCAAGGCTGTCCTGCAAAACCTACTTCTGGCACCTACTTTTCCTCTCTTTCCTCTCCCTACCAAGTCCCCTAGTCCCTCCTTCTGTCCAACAGAAGTCACTCAAAATTGGCCCGAATGTTCCCCATTTATGGAGAAGTTCTTACATTTTTGGAAAAGTTCCATACAAAAACAAGTTCATATACACCAGGATTTTATCGAAGGAAAAGTTTTCAATTGAGGGTGGCAGCAGTTACCGTAAGTAAGATGCTGTTGTAAATGTTGCTTCTTCAAGGGGAGAAATTTCCGAATCCCAGTCAACCTACAAACACATGTTATGGAACACAAACATTTAGTTTATTGAAAGTATGTGCAAATGTCTTACATGTATATTATACACAGTACATATATATTTTTCTTAGAAATTATCAGATACTTTTTCCTGCATCAAATGATGAGGACTATCTAAAGTAAAAAAGAAAGGAAGGAAGAAAGAAAATATATTCTGCATGGATATTTGTCAGTATATTATAATAAGCAATTACATAAGCAGGTGCTTCTATTTTGGCATTATGTAGCTTTAGATTACATTTTAAATTAAATATAAGTTTTGGGAAGGAAGAAAATTTTTGTACCTTCATTTATGATTGAAATCTTTTGCTTTCTAAAAATCAGGGTGTTTTCTTCTAAAAGAAGTATTCTATTTGATTAACAGTACCTACTATATTTGTACCTTACAGTTTTGTAAATTTCTTTTGCACACAGTATCCTTATAGTCACTTTCTCACTTTTACTTATATCCTCAAAAACATCTCTAGGAGGTAGAAAAAGGAAACAGGTTTTAATGAAATGTGACTCAGTTGGTAGGGCATTGTCCAACAAAGCAAAAGGTAGCCTGTTTGATTCCCAGTCAGGGTATGTGCCTAGGTTGTGGGTTTGGTCCCAGGTTGGGGCGCATACAAGAGGCAACTGATTGATGTTTCTGTCTCACATCAATGTTTGTCTCCCTTTCTTTCTCCCTCCCTTCCCTTCTCTCTTGAAGGGAGGAAGGGAGGGGCTGAAGGAGGGAGGGAAAGAGGAAGAGAGAGAAAGACAGAAATAGAGAAGGAAAGGGAGAAAGAGAAAAAGAAAAAGAAGGAAAATAAATGAAGGACTTGGTGCAATGCCTACACTTAATAATTGTACAACATGTCAATAATTGTTATTGCTATGATTAATAATATCACTGGTGTTGTTATAAGCCTGACTGACAGCTGAAGAAACTGAGTTTTAAGTAACTGAAGTCCACTATGATTATAAAACTAGTAAGTTAAACTTATTAAGACACGGTTCTACAGACCTAAACTTGATAGCCTTTCATTTATAATAATAAAAAGCAAAGGAACAAAAAGAACCCCTTGTTATTAGAGCACCTATTTGTGTACTGGGTTCAGTGCACATTTTCTTTGCAAGTACTGTATGAGATTTCATCTCATACATGAAGAAACTGGAACTAGTAGGGGATAAGTCACTTACCAAGGTCACATTGCAAGTAAGTGACAAAGTCAAAAAGTGCTCCTTGGTTTGAAGCCAAGGCCTCTGACCTTCTTACAGAGTCAGCCTCTCAATACACTGTATCTGATTGGTTCTTGCAAGGAACAAATATTTTATTGTTAACTGATAGTAAGCATTTGAGAATTTGTGTCACTAAGAAAATAGTCTTTGTTTCGTAAAACTACCAGCTAAAGTAGGAGAAAGCAGTCATCTTAAATACTGCACCACGGGGAGAATTCATTCTCTAGGACGTGAGTGGGACTTGAGGATTATGGTGGGAATGACTGATGGATCCATATCTCCTTCATGTGTGGCCTGTCACATTAAAAACAGTACAGTTCTGATGGCACAGATGGATGGAGAAAACATAAATGATGGATATAGGAAAGTGTCCATTTGGATTAGATTAGATTTAGCAGTGAGTAACAAAAACACCACCAAAATACCAATGCCTCAAACCAGATAGAATTTTAGTTCTTGTGCATGTAAAAGAAATGTGGAGGTCAGGAATATAAGGCAGTTTTAAGATGCCTGAAGATTTTTATCTGTTTTGCTGCCCCATCATCCTTGATACATGCCTTTCTGCCTCATGGTCTAGGCTGGCTGCTCAAACACCTGCTATCTCATTGTAATGCAGCCAGCAGGGAGGAGAACGGGCACACACACATCTCCCTTTAAGGACACTTTCCGTCTTTGCTTATATTCAGTTAGCCGGAATGGAGTCCCATGTTTGTGACCGCACACGTCTGGTTGCGAAGGAACCTGGAAAATGCAGGCTTATTCTGGAGTCTGGGTGGAGGGGTTTTCTGCCGATAAAGAAGAGGGAGAGAGCAGGTGTTGGGGGGCCAGTAAAGTTTGCCACGGGCAGAATGTAAAAGGGATAACCACGTGACAGAGGGAGATTGCCTCCTGCCCAGCCTCCACTCTGGAATGCTGTATGTGTCCTTTGCTTGGGACGGGAACCTGGAACAGCTGTGCAGGTGTGGATCCTGAACTTTTACTCTGAGTACCTGCCTTTGAGAGTGAATGATAGGTGTATTTAGGATCCCATGTATTTTTTTTAAAAAAGCAAAGATGATAATAACCTTTTTTTCAGTAGCTCTGTTGCATACTGCCTCGCTACAAATAGGACGCCCCAGAGAAATTACATCACTAATGAATCAGCAGCTCCAAACCTGCAATTAGTTTCAGAAACACGCGGCTTCCCTTGGAAGGTCTGGGCAACCTGACACAGACAAGGACAGTGCGAGGGATGTGGGTTCCGGAGTTCTTGTGATCTGCTCGCATCAGCACACTGAGACCCAGAGAGTCTTGCCGTAGGTGGGAAGTAGAAATATGCACTGGGAAGAGTGGTTAGGGAGCTGGCTGCTTTTCTGGCATGGTGCTCTTTTCTCCCGTGGATACTGAAACGCTCCTAGTGGCTCTTTTTTGAATGCCAAACTCATCGCATAGGTAATCGCACAAACGTCAGAGCAGCTGTGCAAGGTGGCCTTCCTTCATTCTCATTTTACATAGAAGCTCAGAGACAAAGATCATGTAACTAGTAAAGACAACCGCTGAGATTTGAACTTGGGTCTGATGGACTCTAAAATTCATACCCTTTATCACCATAACCTCTCCTCTGTAAAAAATATGAGAAGGTGCAAGGATCCCTTCAATGTTTCTTTTTGCGTGATAGCCAAAGGAAAGGAGGGGAGTGCAGTCAACTTTTCCTGGTCCCTGGAGTTGTATGGAGGCTCTCGGCCCTCTCTTTGTTCCTTGCTGAACGAATGGACTATAGGTACAACCCTACAGTTCACTATGGGAAACTGCTGTAGTTTAGAGCTGTGAGGGTATAGACTGCTCAGGGTGAGCAGGGGAGGGAGGTCAGTGGCAAAGAGCTGAAGCCATGTTCTCTCTCCAGTTTGCTGCTTTTCACAGATCTGCTTTCACCACTCTCCTGGGTGTTTGGTTTGGTTTTGTTTTTTGCAGTCACCTGCGTCTTATAGCTGTTCCTCCACACCTGGTAGTTGCCAGGTGACAGTCTCCATCTCTAGGGCTTTGGGTCTTTTCATCCTCATGGGGAGGGGGTAAGGAAAGGAAGGGGTGTGTGTGTGTGTGTGTGTGTGTGTGTGAGAGAGAGAGAGAGAGAGAGGGAGGGATATTGATTGTCATTTAAAAGAGCTGTCTGAGAAAAGCAAGTAAACTTCTTTCCCAGTCATCCTCAGCAAATTTCTCCTCAATCTCTATTGATCCCAGTAGGGATCATGTGTTTATCCTGAGCCAATACATGATGGCAGGGTGGTGGGGGGAATGCAGATTAACTTAGGCTGAGCCACATACCCCATCCCCAGATGAACTTCCCCAGGCACCTGGGGTTGGCAAGAGCAGTGGAGGGTACCCAAAGAAAAGTGAAGGTTGTACTGACAGAATGGAGTGGGAGGGTTGGGGAAGCACTGGCAGTGCCTGTTAGACTTTCCCTGTTGGGAACATCAGCCCCTGCCCCTCCTCACAGCACCCCAGAGCTGGGCTGTTAGTGGGACTCATGACTTTTGGAGGGCTGCTGACCCCTAGTGTTTGGAGCACAGCATTGGACGGAGAACCCAGAGATTCGGGTTAACCTTGGAAACAAAAATCACAAGACCTGTGCCAACCCCTCACACACAGTGAGAGTGTAAACAAAACAAAACTTCTAGAAGTGCTTTACACGAGTTTAATTAGAAACCTTACAAAGACTTTTTGAGACCCAGCACACCGGCCCTCGCTGACCTTGCAGGCCGTTACTCTCAGAGCATGCTCTGTGACCCTTGTCATGCCTGTAAGTAGTCATCCAAAGTGCGTCTTTCCCCTTGGACAGAGGGTGTGCTCTCTGAGGGTGTGGCCTGCGTGCAAAGCCCCAGCCCCTCACACCGAGGACTCGGATGCTGAGTGGATACTTGTATGAGTAAATGAGGGGCCCAGACGCCACTCCCTCCCTAGCTGCTGTTTTCACTTATAAATGCGAAGTACATCAGCCTAACTGTACTCACAGCACACATACACATGCACGCGCACACGCACACACACAAACTATTGTGCTTGGAATATGCGCACACAAATATGAAATGATTCCAACAACCCAAAATACACATTTGGGGATACAGAATAGCGCCCCCGCACCACCACCACATGGGGGACAGCAGAGAAGGCACTTATTGGGCAGGGCATTTCATTAAACCCAATTGGCCGGGCCTGATACTTACAAGCTCTGCTTCGAGCTGTGGGCGAAGAAGCTGTGCTAGAAGGAGACCTTCTTTGGTCTGTGCATTTGGGGCAACAGGACATTTCCTTTGCCCCAAATGCAGAGACCAAAGAAGGTCTCCTTCTAGCACAGCTTCGGTTTGGAGGGGAAAGGCAGGAATATGATAATTACAATGTAAGATGACTCTCAGGAAAATAGAAAATAAAGTTTTTGTGATATTTTTGCTTTTAATTGACTTCTAATTCAATTGTCCATGTGGCAGCTCGCAGAATAAGATATTTCGCAAAACCCCTCAGTAGACATGAACTGACATTAGCTGTGGAGGGCATCGAAGGACAGATAGGATTTCTCAATCGGTCTGGGGAAGAGTTCTGGGAAAAGGTGGCAGCCACAGCTGTAGAAGTCCCCACAGCTGTTCAGTTTGGCAGGCTGAGCCGCAGAGCGCCGATCGCGGAGGGAAGAGAGCTGCTTCCAACCAGGGCCTCTCGGGACAAGCAGCCCGTGAGTCCTCCTCCGGGAAAGCAGTCACACACCGTCTTCCTCTTGCCCTTTCACAGGGAGGAGAAAAACGGGCAGGTAGGTATCATAATAAATTGGCCAGATGGGTCACAGGATGTGAAAAACTAAATCACCAGTAACAAAGTACTGGAAAAAGCCGACTGCATCACTGTACCCTAAAGTATTGAATCAGTTTTGCCAACCTGCTTGTCTCCAGTAAAGGAAATGCGGTTTATTTTCTGTAAGCTGTTTGTTTATTGTAAAACGATGTTTGCCATCATCATTAATACAATTTTGGTATTTTGCAGAGAATGAAGATAGATGGTCAATATTTATTTTAGCTTTCAGTTGACAGATTTCACAGCTCTGCTTCGGATTTCATTCTTTTCCTCTGAGACCCATCATGTGTTTATAGAAATACAGACTTTATTCAGTCAGTGTTTAACCAAGACTTTAAAAGCTACTAAAGTTGCAAACCAATCCCAATCAGCCAGTTTGAAGAGTCTCCTATTTTAGGCTGTATTTGTGCTTCAGGGAGAAAGTGCTGGAAGAGGCCCCATGGGGGCTTCATCGAACTGATTTATGAATAATGGGCAGGTAATGGATGGCCCGGGGTTCATGCCAGCAGGCCCACCTGCATGCACCTGCTTTCACGAGCCCTTGACGCACCCCCACATTTTTTAAATGTGCCAAGTACAAACATTTGGTCGGGGTGTTTTTCTAAGTGCTCTCGCTGGTTCTGTAAAAGAAGAATCCACTATGAGGAAGGCTACAACACTGGGTTCAAAAATAAAAGTGTTTTTAGAGTCTTGCTCTCCACAGGTTCACTTTTATTTTCCGAGTGTATTTTTGTGTTTTGTTTTGTTTGCTCCTACCCCACACTGTAAATGGTGTGTGTGTTGAATAGATGGGATCTTACTAGGAATTCTCTTGAGAAAAAGTCTCAGCCTGAGCAATGGGGGAAACCATGGCTTGAGAACTCTGAGAGAGCTGTTTAATTCTGGCAAGAAAACAATAAGAGGACTTCTCCTCCATTGGGTGTCTGAGGCTCCAGGTGCCACCCTGCAGAGTGATGGGTGAAGGAGGGAAACTAATGTACGGGTTACTGCTGTACACCTGCTGTCTTATTGAGTCCTCCTAAAAAATCCTTTGAAGCAGGTTCAAGGCTCATTGTTTTTCTCCTAGTACAGGCAAGGAAATTGAGTCTTAGAAAAGTTAAGGCTTTTTGTTCAAGGCAGTTACTAAAGGGTGTGGCCTGGTTTTGAATCCAGGCATTTCCAAACTCAAGGACCCTTTCTACTATACTAAATGGCTCAGCTCTCAAGTTTTCATGTTAGAAATAAAAATACAAACAACAGTGAACATTTGTTCAGTTTAGTACTTCCTAACAGAGTAACAGACAGTTTCTCTGGACCCCGTATGTTTTCATTAAGAATGTGATCATTTTAGTTTTCATGTTGGTATAAGCCATTCAGGGGTGTCCAGCCCATGGCCCACAGGCTACATTCGGCCCAGGATGGCTATGACTGTGGCCCAACACAAAATCGTAAATTTACTTAAAACATTATGAGATTTTTTTTGTGATTACATGTCTCAATGTGTTTAATGTGTGGCCCAAGACAACTCTTCTTCTTCCAGTGTGGCCCAGAGACGCCAGAAGATTGGACACCCCTGCTGAGATCATCTGGGTGATCCCTTTATAACTGAGTACCGCTCTGTTACGTGAGCAGTGCTGGTTCTATTTGCATTTACGATGACACCAAGAAGCATTTCTCCACCGCAGAGATCTCTGGCTGCTCTGCTCAATATGCACTTTTCCTTTATTCCTTATTAACAGGGTGCTTATTTGACTACAGGTAGTAGTATTCCTACATTTCCCAGGCTCCCTTGAAGTTAAGAATGGTCATGTGATACTGTTGTAGCCAATGATATAGAAGAGAGTTGTTAGGTGGGGCTTCCCGAAAAGACCCGTAAGGGTGGCTCACTTAGCAGGTTGATGCCTTTTGCACTCTCTGTTTTTCCTTTTCTAGCCTGGAAGGAGGTCAAGTTATGACCATGAAGGCAAACATGTGCTAGGGATGTCTGAAGATGGAAACAGTCTGAGTCTCTAATGACTATAAAAAGCATCATAATATCCCTGGACTTGGCTCTCTATATAGACAGCTCATTATGTGGGGACAATAAGTTCCCTAATTTTTAAAATAGCTTTATCCCTGACCAGTGTGGCTCAGCTGGGCGTCATCCCACAAACCAAAAGGTCACTGGTTCAATTCCCTGTCAGAACACATGCCTGGGTTGCAGGTTTGGTCCCTGGTCAGGGCTCATAGGAGAGGCAACCCATCGATGTTTCTTCCTCTCTTTCTCCCTCCCTTCTCCTCTCTTGAAAAATAAATAAATCTTTTAAAAATAGCTTTTTCAGATGTAATTCACCTATCATAAAATTTTCCTGTTTTGAGTGTACAATTCAGTGATTTTTAGTAAATTTTCAGAGTTGTGCGAACATCACTACCATGCAAATTTAGGAAATCGTCATCACCCTGCCCATTGGCCAACAATTCCCAGTCCCACTCCCAACGCTGGCAACTACTCACCTCCTGTCCGCCTCTGTGAGTGTGACTTTTCTGGGAATTTCATGTAAGTGGGATCAACAGTATGTAAACTTTTGCATCTGGCTTCTTCATTGGCTTACTGTTTCTGAGGTCCACTCGGGTGGTAGCATATATCAGTAGTTTACTCCTTGTTTCTGAACACTGTTCCATTTTATAGGTATCCCTCATTTTATTTATCCGTCTACCAATGGATGAACATGTGAATTATTTCCATTCTTTCGTATTATAAATAGTGCTGCTGTGAACACATGTACATCTTCATGATACAAGTATTTGCATTTCCTGTGGGTAGATACTTTGGAGTGGATTTGCAAGATTATGTGGTAAGTTTAGGTTCGATTTTTTTGTTTTTAAGAAACTGCCAAGCTGTTTTTCAAAGTGGCTACACCTTCTTATCTTCCCACCAGCAATGTGTGAGGTTAACAGTTTTTCCATATTTTCACCAGTAATTATTTTGTCTTTTTGATTATACCCATTCTAACAGAAATAATGATATCTCATTGTTCTTTTGATTTGCATTTCCTTAGCGATTAATGATGCTGAACATCTTTTGATGGTTTTATTATCCCATTTTAAAATTGGTTCATCTTCTTATTTACTTGTAAGTGATCATTATATATATTCTGGATATAAATTCATTATCAGAAAGAATATTTGAACATATTCTCTTCCAGGTTGAGGTTTATGTTTTCATTTATTATTGATAATTTTGAAAGCACAGAAGGTTTTATTTTTTGTGAACTCTGTTTTTTCATTTTTTTCCTTTTATGAATCATAGATGTTATGTCCAATAACTCTGTCTAACCCAAGACTACAAAAGGCCTTCTATGTTTTCTTCTAGAATTTTTATAGTTTTGCCCTGACATTAATTTATGATCAGTTTTGAGTCCATTTTTATATATGATAGAAGTTAAGCATATAAATTTATCTTTTTACATGCAGATGCCCAGTTGTCCCAGCACTGGTTGTTGAAAAGACTGTCCTTTCCGCCATTGAATTACGTTGGCACCTTTGTCAAAAATCAATGGTTTATGAATGTAAGGGTTTCTTTGTGGGTTCTCAGTTCTGTACCATTTATCTATATGTCTATCCATATGCCAGTACCATACTCTCTTGATTAATGTATCTTTACAGTACACTTTGAATTTAGGAAATGTAAGTTCTCCAACTTTGTGCTTTTTCCAGATTGTTTTAGCTTCTCTGGTCTTTAGCAATTCCATATAAAATTTAGGATCAGCTTGTCAATTTCTGCCAGTGCAATTTTGATAGGGACTGTGTTGAATCTGTAGATCAGCTTGAGGAAAATTGCCTACCATAATAATAGTGAATGTTCTAATCCATGAATAGAATATCTCTCCATTTATTTAGGTTTTATTTAATTTCTCTCAGCAAAATTTATGGTTTTTAGTGTGTAAGTCATATACTTCTTTTGTTCCTTAATTCTTAAGGTCACTGTTTTATGGACTTTCCTCTGCTGAATTAAAATCCTGATATATGTTCTAATGACACATAAAATAGAAAATTAAAGGAATAGAAGTAGATTTAAGATATATAAGTGATATTTTTATGTGAAGTTCAAATGATGTCATGGTGACAAATGATGGGTTTTACAGTGGAGAAAATGGAGAAACATGTTGAAAAAACACAATTACTGCATGGCACACAGATCATAGGCATACCCAACCCAAGCGAATCTGTCCCTTACAGTTAGTACTGTATGTGTCATAGCCAATAAATCAATGTTATCTATCACCTTAACTTAGTCTTTGTTCATTGAAATTGATTGTATATTATTTTTGTTTATATTTATTTGTAAATCCGTGTTTTATAAGTGTTATCGGCATAAAGAATTTTTAACTAGTTTTACACTTACTGGACCCATAGTTTTTCCCTTTTGTGGGTGTCTAGTACTTCACATTGGAAAACACTGGTTTTAGCTTATTAATTTATAAAGCATTTTCAGTTTACCAGCGACTGTTCTCACAGCATCGCTGGAGCTTGGGTAAAATAAGGATTTTATTATCACCACATTATAGATGATGAAACTAAGATTTACAGAAATTAAGTGATGCATATAATTTTATCCATTTATATGTGGTAATGCTGGGATTTAAAATTAGAATTTCAGGTTCCAAATCCCTTAATTTTTTTCCAATCCATATATTATTGATCACTTTCTTGCATCCTATTAAGGATACGAGAGAAATATAAAACCCTGGGGGGCTTTGCAATCTGGGTAGAACCCATGAAACATGCTCAAGTAAAGTTAGTATAACAGAGCCCATAGCACAGACCCTGTGTTCTGTCAGCATCTGCAGAGCGCAGGCCAGTATATGGACCTGAGTAACTGAGTAGGAAGCATGACCTGAACAAGGTAGAGGAAGGACAGTCACTGTCAGGCAGCCCCAATCAATGACACCACTCCACCCCCTCATCAGAAGTGACGCACCCACCCACCCTACCCCCAGCTGCTGGGAATGTTGGCGACTGACAGTTCTCCCATGAGATCTCTCTAGGGATAGCCCAAGGCCATGCCCCCTAAGGGCAGCCTATATCCAGTGTCTGACCTGGCCCCTTTCTCCCAGCTTGGGTCAACTCTAAAGGGTCAGCCAGCTTCAGAGCTTCCCTCCAGGATCAGTGAGGCCTTTGCTGCAGCAGCTCAGGATTCAGCTTCTCCCTCTGCCCCCTATTACATCCTTTGTTCCCTCAAAGGTGTTGATTCCCAGAGCACTTATCAGTAAAGTTCCTGCTGGTGACTTCACCTTTCAGTCGGCTTCCTGGGGGACCGACCTGCACCTAATGATCTGTAAGGTCTCCAAGCAGTAGGCACAGCAGGAACAAAAGCCTAGAGGCCAGAATTTCTTTCAGGGGTGTGACAGAGAATAAACAAAATAGAGTTGTTTTAAAATGCCTGGAAAAGGGGGGCTGATGCCGGAGGATGTTGAAAGACAAGATGAGATATCAGCCTTGAAAGAACACCGCAGAAAGCCTGGGCTGGCCCACGTGCCGTATGGCTGGTGTGCAGTGAAAATATTGGAACTGACCCTGACATTCCTTGGTAAAGAGAATGTGCAACCCAGACATGTCAGCCTTGACCTTGAACACTTATTCATCCATCCATCCATCCATCCATCCATCCATCCATCCATCCATCCATCAGTGATCCTGTGAAATGGGCCCTGAAGCTGGAAAGGGAAGATCTGAATTTAAGTTCTCCCTGGCCAACTTTCTAAAACCTGTGTGATTTTAGAGCTTCTATTCCTCATTTAGAAATGGGGATGTCTTGAAGATTAAAATATTCCTAATTTTAGGGTCATTTCACTAGTGTCATGTGACGGGAGGATTCCATGGCCAAAGTAACTCTGGATAACACTGAACTAAGCTCAGCTAAATAAATGCCTATACTGGAGGATTTCACAGTCTTTAATACACTACTCTGCCTTTGATCTCAGAGGGGGACGTAAGCAAAATCATCTTAACTCACCAGGAAGACTTCCTCACTCCTACCACCTTCCAGGGAGCATCGAATGGGTTTGTCCTGCTAGAATCGTATTGAGAAACCCTGGCCTATCACATAGTAGGCAGTTAATAGAAGAAAAACTGGATTCTATTGATCACCATGGTCTGTCCTGCCTTGACCTTAAACTAAGTTAAGAATCTCTCAGAAATATGTTAAGACTTCCCAGTGACTCTGGTGCTCACGATCAGTGTGGGCTCGCTTACGTAAATTGAGTGAGGTATGATTCACTTCAAGGATGCCTCGAAGTCCTGATGTGTCTTAGAAAGAATGAAGCTCTCTCAAGCCTTTAGATGAAGGGGAAATATGCACGCACTCTCCGTTGCACTGGTGGTGGCCACCATGTTGTGCTGACACATGGTGGCTGCCTTGTGGGGCAGAGCAGCGTGTTAAGAAGGATGTTGAAGCTGTGCCTGGGCTGTGTGAGCAAGAGTGCACTGATAAATTAGTAATGTTGTCCATTAACACAGCATTTGCTACCTTTATTTTAGGCCAGGGTTAAATTTAACTTATATATTCCTTTATTTTTTGAAGACGTGAGAAAATAAATAAATTATGTAAATAAATTATATAAGCCATCTCATGTGCATGTTCAAAACTAACTCACCATCATCTTCTCCAACTTAAGTCTATGCCCATCCCTTTATCTCAGATCGCGGCGGTGGCCTCCACCAGCACATCTGTCACTCCTCCCTGTCTTCATTTTCTGTAACCAATCAGTTACCACGTCTTGCTAACTTTACCTTTCAACTGGGTCTCACATCACCCCTCTCCCCATCACAGCTCCCACCCCAATTCTACAACTGCTTCAAACCTGCACCCCAACCGCTACAGCCTTCCTCACCTGGTCTTCCTGCCTCCAGTCCTGCACCCTTTAAGTCTTTCCCCCGCTGACCTACCTGTCTACCTGTCCAGGTGGATCTCCTTAAAAACCCTTTATTGACTTCCTCAGGATGAAGCCTAAAATCCTAAATTTGGCTGTAGAGATTTCTCCCACCCGGGTCCCACTTACCCTGGTCTCATTTCTTGCTGCTCGCTCTTCTCCAGCAAAACCAACCCACTGAACTGCCCAGTTCACAGTCGCCAGTTTCCATGCCTTTGATTCTGCGCCCCCTGTGCCTAAACTGTTTTCTCCACCCTGCCCACTCTTGTCCTTCACCTGCCCAGTTAACGCCTTCTCATCGCTGAAACTCAGCTCCGCCGTCACCTGCTGCAGAAAATTGTTCCTGACCCTCTTTCCTCTAGACATGGTCAGGTGCTCTAACCAATGATATAACTGTGTTATGTATAAATAGTATAAGTCTGTAATGTATAGTGTAGTTTGCGTGTTTCCATGTCAGTCTGCACCTTGAGAGTGGGGGGTTGTCTTTTTTCGTTCCTATCCCTTGTTCCTGTTAATGTGCCTTCTTTATCTCAAGCATTCAATGGATATATGTGGACCAAGGGAAGGAATTAAATATCTATGATGAATAAAAGTAGGCTAACAGCATCCCAGGACATCACGAATATAACCCATGCTCAGGCAGAGAATTTTCTTTGCAGATTAGAAATGATTGCTGTGCAGGGCAGGTGAAGTCTGAAAGGAAAAGCAAGCGACGGGGTGTCAGGGAGTCGTCGGTGAGAGCAGGACCAGGCAGATTCTCATAACCTGAAGTGTCGCATAAAGCAACATGGACACAGAAGAGCGTCTGTTTCCAGGGAAAGAAAACCACTCTAGGAAGGGTTTAGCTGGGTGTAAAGTAATTTTCCCACTTCATGCGGCCATTCTGGGTGTTTATTCATATCTGTACCTCTGTGCCTGACTTTAAAAAAAAAATGCCTACAATTTGGCTTGTTTTCCTACTGGATTACTATAAAAAGAACACCTTAGTACTGATTAGATCAGATTTCAGTTAACCCATGTGATTCTATGGTGAGGTACCGACTGGATTAATATATCCTTTTAACTAAAGCTTTTCTGTGACAACAGAGGAGGAATTGAGGGTAATCTGTCACCTTCCAGTTAAACTCCTCACTGTCCTTTTGTCGCTGTGTACTTACTCTGTGCAGGACTGGAGCCAGTCCTAGTCTCCAGGCCTTGGTTTTGAGTGTCCTCAGAAGTACAGTCTTTCAGACTCTCTAGTGCCCTCCTTGTTTTGAGTTTCCCTTTATGTACAACACCCACAGCATGCTACAGTCCAAGAACCTGAACTTAAAATCAAGGTGTGGTCCCCTCATGCTCATCTGGTGGTGAGAGCTTCAGCAACTGCATTGAAAGGCCTAGACATACAGACAGCCACTCAGTAGTAATCAGCCAACGAGTGTTTCCAAAGTCCGAGTCTGTTCCACTCAAGTCAGACAGGAGTGTGCATCAAAGAGTGAGCTGCAGCTGTGTGGGAATTTCACTCCTCCCATGCCAAGGCAGAACCTTCAGTGCTCTCTCCCTGCAGTCCCCAAAGTGCCATGTGTAGTGCTGAAGTTCTAGACTCAAAAACAAGTTGCAAAGTTGTACACAATAGCTGGGGATACCGTCACCTGGGCGTGATAGCAGTGTGAGATTCAAAAACAAAGTGAAAAAGCATGTTCAAATACTGTAGCAAGTCCAATCACTTACAAACCTCCGGAAGGGCATGTCATGAGCTTTCTTCTCTTGTTTCTGGATTACCTAAGCTTCACAGCCCCTTCCCTGGCCAGGGCAGCACTTGCACCCTGGGCAGAGCACTGCCAGGGAGTCTACAGGGCTTTTGTGTCTGTGCAGGGCAGCCTGAGAGAGGGGCATCACCACCACCAGCCTTCCCAGTGATCTCATGCAGCCCTCTTAACCACATAATCATGCTGTGAGGGGCCCAGAGACTGGAGGAAGCCACGTATCCTGCCCAGGGTTGCAGAGCGAGCATTAGGTATGGCCACGAGGAGACCCCACCCTAATCTGTGGAAACACAGTAGGCCCTTTTTCTTTCTGGCAACTTAGGACTTTTTTTTACATTAATAAAATTATATGTTTCATGAAAGATTAGTAAGTTTAACTGTATGGGCCTTACCCTGTATCTTGGTTACTAATTACTTTGTAACATCTTACTAGATAATTTAACAGCTTAAAACAATAATCATTTATTATCTCAGTTTCTGGTGGTCAGGAATCTGGGAGCTACTTAGCTGAGTGTTCTGGCTCGGGATCTCTCTTGAGGTTCAGTCAGATTGTCCACTGGGGCTATGGCATAGTGGTTAGACAACCATATACTTTACAAATCGATCCCCCTGATATTTCCAGTACCCACCAAGCACCATACATAGTCATTATAACATTATTCACTATATTCCCTATGCTGTACTTTCATGTCCTGTGAATCTTATGTAACTACCAATCTGTACTTCATAATCCCTTTACCTCCTCCACCCAGCCACCCTACACTCATCACTCTGTTCTCTGTATCGACGAGTCTGTTTTTATTTTATTTATTTTGTTCATTAGATTCCACATTTAAGTAAAAGCATATGGCATTTGTCTTCCTCTGACTTTTTTCACTTAGCATAATACCCCCTAGGTTCATTCATGCTGTTGCAAATAGTAAGATTTCATTATTTTTTATGGTCAAGTAATATTCCACTGTATTGTATATATGTACCTCAGTTTTCTTATCCACTCATCTACTGATGGACGATTAGGTTGCTTCCATATCTTGACTATTGTAAATAATGCTGCAGTGAACATAGGGATGCATACATCCTTTCCAGTTAATGTTTTGGGTTTCTTTGCATATGTACCCAGAGTGGAATTGCTACATCATCAGGCAGTTCCATTTCAGTTTTTTGAGGAACCCCCATACTGTTTCCCACAGTGGCTGTACCAGTCTGCGTTCCTACCAACAGTAGACTAGGTTGCCCTTTTCCCTGCATCCTAGCCAGCACTTGTTGTTTGTTGACTTACTGACAGCCTTTCTGACAAGTGTGAGTTGATATCTCACTGTGGTTTTAATTTGCTTTTCTCTGATGATTAGCAAGGTTGAGCATCTTTTCATACGTCTGTTGGCCATCTGTATGTCCTCTTTGGAGAAGTGTCTGTTTAGATTCTCTGCCCATTATTAAATTGGATTCAGTTTGGATGCCTCTTATTTCTGACCACTGTGGCTGGGACTTCCAATACTATGTAGAATAAGAGCAGTAAAAGCAGACATTCTTGTCTTGTTCCCGATCTTAAAGGAGATGCTTTTAGTTTTTCCCCATTGAGTGTGATGTTAGCTGTGGGTTTGCCATATATGGCCTTTATTGTACTGAGGTATGTTCCCTTGATTCCCTCTTTGCTGAGAGTGTTTTAACATAAATGGGTACTGTATTTTGTCAAAATGGTTTTTCTGCATCTATTGATACGATCAGATGATTTTTTAAATATCCTCACTCAAGGTAATTTTTCATTGCTTTTAGGGAGAAAGGGAGAGAGGGAGGGAGAGAAAGAAACATCTGTGTGAGAGAAAAACATCAATTGGTTGACTTCCATCTGTGCCTGGACTGGGGATCGTACTCACCCAAACCAGGAATTGAACCCACAACCTAGGTATGTGCCCTGACCAAGAATCAAACCCGCAATCTTTCAGTTATGGAATGATACTCCAACCATTCACTGGCCAGGGCTAGCAAATAATTTTTATCCTTCATTTTGTTTATGTGGTGTATCACATTAATTGATTTGCAGGTATTGAAGAAACCTTGCATCCCAGGAATAAATCCCACTTGATCACAATGATTATCTTTTTAATGTATTGCTGAATTGAGTTTGCTAATATTTTGTTCAGAATTTTCACATCTATGTTCATCAAGGACATTGACCTATGATTTTCTTACTTTGTAGTGTCTTGATCTGGTTTGGAATCAGGATAATGCAGGCCTCACAATATGAGCTTGGGAGTCTTCCCTCCTCTTGAATTTTTGGAATAGTTTGAGAAGGATAGGTGCTAATTCTTTTTTCAATGTTTGATAAAATTCACTTGTGAAGCAATCTAGTCCAGGATTTTTTTTTTGCAGGGGGGTTGATTACTACTTCTATTTCATTGGTTGTAATCAGTCTGTTCAGATTATCTGCTTCTTGATTCCATCTTGGAAGATTGTGTGTTTCTAGGAACATGTCCATTTTGTCCAGATTGTCCAGTCAGTTGGCATATAATCATCTACAGTATTTTCTTACAGTTCTTTGTATTTCTGTGGTGTCAGTTGTCACTTCTCTCTTATTTCTGATTTTATTTATTTAGGTCCTCTTCATTTTCTTGATGAGTCTAATTAAAGGTTTATCAATCTGGTTTATCTTTTCAAAGAACCAGCTCTTGGTTTTATTGATCTTTTATATTGTTGTTTTAGACTCTATTTTGTTTACTTTCACTCTGATTTTATTATTTCCTTTCTTCTACTCACTTTGGACTTTGTTAATCTTTTTCTTTTACTTTTTAAAATTGATTTTTAGAGAGAGAGGAAGAGGGAGAGAGAGAAATGTCAATTTGTTGTTCCACTTATGTATGTATTCGCTGGTTGACTCTTGTATGTGCCCTGACCAGGGGTTGAACACTGAACCTTGGCACATCAGGATGACACTCCAACCAACCAGAGAGGGCTGTGTTATTCTTTTTCTAGTTCCTTTAGGTGTAAGGTTGGATTTTTTTTAATTTGAGATTTTTGTTATTTCTTGAGGTAGGCCAGCATTGCTATGGATTTCCTTCTTAGAACTGCTTTTGCTATGTCCCATGATTTGGGATTATTGTGTTTTCATTTTTATTTATCTCAAAGTATCTCGTGATTTCTTCCTTGATCTCACTGTGACTTATTCATTGTTTAGCAGTGTTATTTAGCCTCCATGTGTTTGTGTGTTTTTCAGGGTTTTTTTTTCTTGTAACTGATTTCTAGTTTCATACCATTGTGGTCAAAGTATATGCTTGATATGATTTCAATCTTGTCAAATTTCATATATATTATTTTAACTGTGGCAAGTGCTATGGAAGGAAATAAAGCAGAGGTGGGGGATGGGGAGCATCGGGGGCAGATATAGAAGCCTCTGCAGGCTCTTGGCAGGGCTTTGGCTTCTACGCCAAGTGAGATGGAGGCTACAAGAGGGTTTTGAGCAGACCTGAGACGTGATGTAATCAGGTTACCTTTTAGAAGAGTGCCTCTGGCTGTTTTGTCGAGGGTAGGCCAAGGTGGGGGAAGTCGGAAGGACAGAGCAGGAAGTCTGGGTAGAAAACCTTCTAGGAACCCTTTGCAATAATCTAGGTGGGAGTCGATGGTGGTTCAGGGCAAAATGGTAGCAATAGAAGTGCTGAGAAGTGCGCAGATGCTGAGTATATTTGAAGCTTCGGCCAAAGAGGATTTGCTGGTGGGTTGTGGGGTAAGAGGAAGGGAAGAGTCAATAGCGACCCTCCAAATTTAGGCCTGATTAACTAAAATCATAGAGCTGTCATTTACTGAAATGGAGACTGGATAGAAGGATTTGTAAGAGTCAGGCTTGGGAGAGATAGGAGTTCATTTTAGGCATGACAAATTTAAGATACCTATTCAACATGCAAGTGGAAATGATGAGTAGGCAGTCAGATAAAGGACTCTGGTGTTCGAGAGTGGTCCAGCTGGAGATATAAGTTTGGAGTCACCAGTCAGGAGACTGGATGGCATTTCTAAGACAGTGAGTTCAAACTGAGAAGATACCCACGGACTGGGCCTTGGTGTTCTAGCACAGTGCGGTTCTGTAATGATGGAAGTATTCGGTATTCACTCTGCCCAGTGTGACAGCCATTAGGCATATGTGGCTCTTCAGCACCTAAAACATGACTAGTGCAACTAAGGAACTGAATTTTTAATTTTATTGAATTTAAATAGCCACAGGTAGCTAATGGCTATCATATTGGACAGCTCAGCCCCAGTAGGTAAAAGTAGGAGAAATGAGGAGGGATCAGCGGAGGACAGGCCTGTGATGCAGAAAAAGAGCCAGGAGAGAATGCTGTCTCAGAAGCCGTCTGTGTTGAACACGCTCATAAATCTAGTGTGAGGAAGAATGCGTAATTGATTTTGGCATTGGGGAAAGTCTAGCCATTTCAGTGGCATGCGGGAGACAAAGCCTGGCTGGAGGGTGTTCAAAAGAGAACAAAGAGCAGAGAGAAATTATAGACAGAAAGTCTACACGGGTCTTTCGGGTGTGCGGTGGTTGTCTAGGAGAGTGGGAATCAATGGGTTGGGGAAACAGAGGAGACAGGCAGTGCCAATGACACGCTTGGGCTTAGTGGTCATGAATTTAAAGTGAGATCAGTTAGTAGGGTTGTGTATTTCCCTCCAGCCTCATATATCAGCCTGCACAGAGTAGCAAAGAGCTGGATTTATCCACATTTTGTATTTCACCAAGCGAGTACGATGTGAGAGAGTTGATGGGCCACGGAATCTGAGGTGCATAGAGAGAGAGAGGGAGTGAAGCAGAAAGGTGAGCAGTACATGGGGTGTAGGGCCTCGTGCAGTAGAAGAGTTAGTGGAATTAGAATGCTGGAGAGAGTTACTGGGATGATAAGGTGAGATTGCTGGAGAATAAAAGGCTCGAAGATGAAATTTTGGAAGCAATGAAGTTGTTGGTGATTCCAAGGTCAGGATATGACCTTGGGAATGGGTGTAACTGAGAGAGAATGGAAGAAGGAAGTCAAGAAGATATTGGAGGGTAGCAGACACGGAAATTCCCAGGCATTATAACAGCCCACCTCGCAGAGCGACTCTTCAAAGCATGAGGCAAAGTAATGCAGGAGGAAAAGGTGGTCGCAGCTGGGAGGGCTAACTGGGGGTGGTGTGGGGAATCTGATGGCAGGAGCATCAGAGCTGGCTGCTAGGGGAAGCAACACTTGTCTGGAATTAAGAGAGTACAACTACCCGTCCAGCGGGCCCTTCAAAGAGCTGTAGGGGAGACAGGGCCTTCGGGTTCCTGTTGGAGCAAGATGGTGAAGGAAATGTTCCGAGAAGAGGGTCCACTGGGAAGGCAGCAGAGGAGGCGCTGGGGCCTAAACCAGGATGTTACAGCCATATGGGGAAGCACACAGGTGGATGTCGATGGCCTGGGAGTTGAGGGAGCAACTAGGAGTAGAAAAGACCTTGAGGTAAGGCTGGATGGTTTCCAAGACAGAGAGCAGGGGTGAGGCTGCTGGCGCTGGAGGCCGGGGAAGAGCTCTGGCCCAGAGTACTCAGCTCTCCGAGGCCCTTGGGCCGATAGCAGTGAGGAACACATGGTTTGAGGAGGATGTGGGTCAGGAAAGCAATCTCATCCAGAATTACAGGATACCCCCCTCCCTGGTGGCCTGTGGTATCTGCTTTCCTCAACCTGTTCTTTCTAAATCTGAAGCAGCTGAACTTAAACTCTTCACAGACCTCAGCTTCTTCATCTATAGTGTGGACTGTGTCCTCTGCAGGAGCAAGAAAGAAGAGTGACAGCGTCAGGGCCAGCTTGGGGCCCAGCAGCTGGCCTATGGTGAGTGATAGGGAAAGGTCACTTTCCTCCTCTCCTGCTGGGCAACCTCTTAAATTTCATTTCCTCTCATACTGAGGAAAGTTACATCTTTTCATTGATATCTACATGCTAAAAATAAAAAAAAATTTCTCCCAAAACTAAGAACCCACATAATTCTCCAGTGGAATGGCTGTGTATCTGGCTCCCCTCTCCCCGGTCGGCCACCCAGGACCGCCTTCCCTGTGTGGAGCCTCTGCAGTGGCCTGGCGCCCTGGGCTTTGGGGCCTCCCGGCTCCTGGCTTCACGCTCTGCTGTCGCCGTCCTGAAATTCTCTACAATTTTTGAATGATGAGTTCCCATTTTCATTTTGCACAGGGCCCCGCAAGTACATCTTTATTCCAGTCCTTTCAAAAGCAAATAACAGGTAAAACGTGACCGTGGAGGAGTCGGGCCATTGATTTATCATCCAGTCCCCGTGTCAGCATTCCCGTGAAGAGGGGCTGTTTGAAAATAATTCGAACACCTTAATTATATCACTTGTACATAAGAAAACAATCGAGCGCATCTAAAACTTTATGAAGTCCCCATTTTTAAACCACAATTTTTTCAACCTGAAGAATGAGCATCACTTTCAGGAGGAGTCTTCATTTCTTGTCATTACCCCCATGTATGAAAATCTGAAAGTTATTCTAATTGCAAGTGAAACGTGACTGATTATCATTCGTGCCAAGCAGGGCGTTGGGTCCTTCCTTGAGAGCGTTTGCTACCTGCTTGTAGGAACTCGCACGTTGTCTCCCCGGGGGACACCCACTTCCTGCAGCGTGTACACCCAGGAGCAGTAGGCGTGGGGTAGAAAAAGAGCTCACACAGGCGGGACAGGCAGGGACGCATCCAAGACTGGATCGTCATGTATTTGCGGGTAGATGGCACGCCTGCCCCAGTCATCTCATCGTCTAGGAAAAGCAAAGCCCCCACCCAGATTTAGCCATCAAACCCTGATTACGGTGACTGGTATCCAATGAGCTGTCCTCGAGGGCTTTCTGGATTCATCAGTGCCAGACCTCTGGCCTGCCTCAGGGTTAGTGAGTCATGGAGACAGGGCAAGTGAGGACCTCGACAATGGAAACTTCAGTCGTTCTCTTCCTGTGGAAGTCAGGTCCGTGAGGATGCCGTTCTATGGAATGGTAAATAGTTTCTACAGATGGAGAGCGTTTGGATTAGAGACTCAAGACCCATCCAGCATCTCTTCAAACTTGACACTGCTGTGGGGAAAGCTACCGCCTAAGTTGTAGGTCAGTGGCGGTTTTTCATTGTCATTTTTGTTCGCTTGTTTATCTCTAAGAAAGCAAACGTGCTAAATTGTTCCTTCTGTGTGTGTGCATGTTCTTTCCTGTGTGGTCTAAACCTCCACAGGAGGCAGGCAAGTGTAAAAGCATGTCTCACACACCCAGTCCACTGTCCCACTGGTAATTTTGCATCCTACTTTTTTGATTCAAAACAAGTGGGAACACTTTCTCATTCCTTAAATATAAGAATTCTGACATTTTATACTTATCAATATCCTTTTTGGAGAGCCCAAATTGATAATATCAAATTATTTGCTATTTTGCCAGGCTATCCCCTGGAACCAATAATCCATCACACGAGGTAGCAAATTGAGAAGGGGAAACAAATACTACATCGTCGTTGTTTTTTTCTTTTCAACTAATTCTGTTTGCAGTTGAGGGCAGTGGTCTAGTGGACACTGTTTAAGAAGCGTTAAGCTTCCGTGGGAAGCTGTGAATGATTATTTTGCCTGCAGGTCCAGCTGGCAGTCTGCTAGGAGAGGGGCCCCTTTGAGCCTGCCAAAGCCACAGTGGTTCACAGTGAGGAGCGAAATGTAGCCAAAAGCCTCGCTGCCGGGCTTTGCCGGGCTCACAAGCCAGCAGTTGGCCCCTGAGTTGTCCCAGGGAAGCTTCTCCATTGTCCTGAGGTGAGGAAGTCACCAGTCGACCAGCTTAGCAGCAGTGGTGAATTGAACTAATATTAGCTGGTTGTAGGCACCCTCCTGCCCTGGATCCCAAGATCCTGATACTAGGGAACTTAAAGAATTTCATTCATTCATTCAAATATTTATTGAACACCTACTCTCTGCCCAGCACTGTGCTAGATGAAGAAAGAGAACATCGTGTTAAGTGAGCTTGAGGCACGACATTGTTTAACTGGGGGCTGAGGGAAGGTCTCCAACTGTAAGCAAGGGCATTTACTGGGGTGGAAAGGGAGAAACAACTCGTGAAGGCCCTGAGGTGGGACGATCTTGGCCTTTCCAGGAACCTGAAATGCGGCCCACATGCCCACAGCCGAGTGAGCAAGATTGTGAGGTTCAGAAAGAGCCTGGAGGATAGATCAGGGCCTGGAGGGATTTAGGATGTTGTGGGAAAGGAGCGAGGACATTCAAGCCAAGATGTGACATAATCTGATTTATGTTTTTATTAGACACATTTTTCATTCACAAAGAATAACTAAGGCTGCAAGCGCTTAAGTCTTTACAACAATTTGGGAAATAAACCAAGAAGCATGCAACTATTGAAACTATCATGTCAGGGGCAAGCTGGATGAGTGAATGAGGCTAAATTTTTGCTTAATGATGTTTTATACATTTATGCCATCCAAAATTAGGGTCAAAGGTCCAATTGCTTCAGCTGTAGTGACAGCCCTGCTGAAAAAATATCACTTCTGTCCTTGGGAAATTTGATTTAGAAAACCTTAAAACAAAACACAAGTAGCTTAAACTGTCCATATAAGTTTCCACTGCCATCTGCAAAGCAGATGTGGGCCTTTTCCGCCAGCTACTAGTCCTCACAGTTACGCTGGAAGTCAGAGGAACAGAAGAAGCATTGGCGCTTGGGCAAAATGGATCGTGTTAATTTTTGTAGTTTCTCTTTTCTTTTGAATGTCAAGAATGAAAAAAAAGCCAGCTCTACTGTCCCTTAGCATCATCTCAGATGACTCGAGAGGAGAGTGTTGCTGAGAGGCAGCTAGGTGTTGTGCCAGGTGCTGGACCTGGAAGGGCGCTAATTTCTGTCTTGGCTTTCTTAGGAAACAATGAAAAAGTTCCAGTGCTTACAATAAATGAACATTTTGTTCGCCCAACTTACGTGTTTCAAAGAGGCTGTCTTTGCCCTTCACAGGGAAAACTGGTTACAGAGTTTTAGAAGAGTTGATATTAGTCTGCAGATTAATTTTACTGCTTGTGAATAATCCGTGACTGATTTTAACCCTCCACTCTGAGAACTGAGTTCACCTGTTTGGAGGGTATAGTTTCCTAACCAGTGCTTTCATATTCTGAAATAATTTATCTCCTTAAGGATGAGAAACTGTCTTAATTCAAAAAGCTTTAAGATCAATCAAGTTAATGAAATTATTAAATGATTATCTGGTATCGCTTCTTGGCCTTTTGGCTAAGATCAAGTGTAAATGATATTCTGGCATTTTTCATATAAAAACTTTGTAGACCAGCATTTGCTTTCCTACCCGTTAGCAACTAAAACCATTTGAACACCTCTTTGGAGGGGCGAGGATGAGAACAATCATAAAGCCATTCCAGACTGCTGCTCGCCTGACCCTGGGAAAGCGGGTCGGAGAACGTGCCGGAGAACGTGCCGGAGAAAGCCCTGAATCCCATTAAAACCAACAGCGTTTCATCACTACTCCTATGATGAGGGTGGGAAAAAAGGATTTAAAGACCACTAAGGAATTTTAATAATTTCTTGGAGATTATGTTGGGTTTAATCATAAATATTAGGCCTCTGCCCAGAGTTCAGTGATGAACTAGGCAAGTACATCAGTTGACCAACAGATAGTTTTCAGAAGAAATACACTACATAAATTGTTTCTTTTCATTATTACTTTGCTTTATTCTATGAAGTAAGTCTTTTGAAAATAATAGCGCTTTTATAATAAAATAAAATTGTGTAATAAACTAGTGATCTAGTGTGTTTAGTTTTAGAAATGTTTTTTTCCACAGTCAGCATAAAAAGAAAAGAAAAAGAATCCGTGCCTTTACATGTGTGATGTTTGCTGACTCACGCGATGCTAAGCTGTAGTAATATTTTTTTGTTTTTGTTTTCATTTTGGTTGTTGCTTATTTGGAAACCTTATATAAAATAAACTCGATTTAAAAATTTTAAAACTAAACAGCTTGAAAAAAAGGGGGAGGGAAGCATATGGAGATGATCATTTATGAGTCAGCCTGTTTTTAAAACATCATTGAAATGTCAAACAGTGGAGCTTACTACTAACAGTATTTTTGTTTCTTAAGCCTCTTCATAGTTTAAACTGGTTGAAAAACACAGCTGTCCACTAGAGGTCACCTTTCTTCAAGATAAGGGTCAGTCCCCTTTCCTAATACTCTGTTAATTTTTTATTTTAAAACCACCACCACCTTGGAGAAATGAACTTAATTTTTTTTTCGTCTGGGATTCTAAATATTGCTTTAGCTAAATGCACTTACATTGGTAAGTAAGGTTATCTGGGCTACCGAAAACCCAAAGGGATGCAGGGAGGCAGGCCCACTACTTCCTGTACACATACACACACACACACACACACACACACACACACACACACTTTGTGCTGTGTCTGGCTTGGCCTCTCTTGACAGATGAACTTATTTTTATTTGGACAGTCTTGTGTTGGCCCTGGCAGGTTATACTACCCTCACTTTTTCTGCTACTCCCTGACTCCAAAGTCAGGGACTAAATGGAGACTAAAAGAAATGGTCCTTAAACACTGACATAAATTTGGGGTAAAACTGTGTACACTTCACCCAAATTTATCTCTGAGTCAGTTACTGTTTTTCTGCAGTGTGCGGGTTTCAGTCAGCATTGGCCAGAAAATACTATGGGGAGAGGACTAGGATGGTGTCCAATAAACAGGCACTTTGGCAGATTCTATTGAAATATAAACCATTCTCATTATTCTAGAGGGAGAGGGAGGCTGCCCTGCCCCCTATACAGTGCCTGATGCATCAGGTTTCAACTGTGTCTGTAGAAGAAACCCAGGGTTGCAGGAGGTATTTTTAGAGGCTCATTTGCACCCATTATATGAGCTGCTAATCATCTTGGCCCTAGGTCCAGTCCCCAAAATCAAATTGCAAACTGGAGTTCTGAGATGCGGGAATAATTCAAAGCATAGATACAATAGAGATTATCTGTGAGACTGTGGGCTTTTGGAGAAACGTTGTCCTATAAAGCTGTAGTGACAAGGGAATACCATTTCAGTCCAATGTGTAGGGATTTATTCCCTCATATCTATGCAAAGTATTTTTCTCCACCTGCCCCTTTTTGAGATTTGTCCTACCAACTTAAGAAGTTTTTTTACAGTCCTCAAAATTGAGCTTGTACACGTGTCATGGACCAGGAGAGCTCTGCACTGGTCTTGCTGAAAACCCTTACGAAGGAGTGCCCACGAGACCAGCTCGGTGCTGGCGGGTTAGGGTTGGGAGCATCTGTTCGGCACGTTCCCTTATCAAGCCTGATAGGTGGATCGTACAACGACTAGTAAATGCCCAGCATATCCAGTGAGAAAGTCTGGTTCTAGACTGATGACCTGTTGTAGGTTGGGGTATTCTGTCTTATCTCATGCACAATAAGAAATGTGAGCAATTGATATGTTAATAAATCAATTTCGAAATAAATGTGTTATTACTTTGTTTTCAAGCTTCTGATATATTTAATGTAGAATATCCAGAGGTTGCAGCATCAGCTATTCAAAACCACTATTACCTTTTCCATCTACTTATCTGTGTGAAACAGCATTCTCTTGACTTGCCACAAACGAAATACAGAAGGAAAGAATACCGCTGGAATAAGGCTATAACTGACTTTAAGTTCTGTTTTCAAATGTCTGAGTTTAACAAAACAGCCTCATGTTTTTACTGAAGGATGTAAGTAAGTAATATAAATTTGAGCTACGAATAATTTTATATTGATTAAAAACACTTTTGACTGTTTTACACATTGGTTTTCATTCTAAAAGCAAATTATAATCCTTTTTTAAAAAAGAAAGAGTGACAACCCTTGATTCACAACAATTTGCTCAGGAAACTTATTTAATATCTGAATTAATAAACACAAGTATAACCAGGGTTAGAATAGTCTAAACTCTGAGTAAACCAGTTTACTTAGTTTGTAAGACTCTTGGGTAAGCTTCTTATGTATATTATAAAGATAAAATATTGCAATTTCTTTTTATCCAGAATTCTCTCACTTCCCATTTTGGGGACTCCTAGTATGTGGGAAGAAGTTGTGGGAATATTTTGACACCAAGCATCATTTTCTGTGGGAAATGACCTTGATGCATTGGTAGCCTCCAAGTCCACCACCAGGCACTCTCCCAGGAGTCTCAGACCAGGTTAAGATGCTCAAATCAAAGCTCATTAAATCAATGGGTATCAAGAAGCAAGGGTAAGGGAAGGAATGAGCTGATATGCTTCGTGTGATATTCTGATTTGGTCTTCATTCCCATTTCTGGCACAAAGCTCCTAAAATTCTTGGAATTTCCTAAGTGGGAGTATCTTTTGTTATGTTAATGAGGTGGCTTTTGGAAGGTACTTCAGTTTGAGGGCCAGTTGCCAGGGGAACCAAGCACTTGGTCGGAGGGTGGGAACTTTCATTCCCAACCCCCAGACCTCTGGGGAGGAGAGAGGGCCTGGAAGTCGCATCTACCACCAAAAGCCAGGGATTTAATCAATCCTGCCTATGAAATGAACTCTTCATAAAAAGTCTCCAAAAAAGTAATTCTCTAAAAGGAGGATGGGATTCAGAGAGCTTTTGGGCTGGTGAACGTGTGGAGATTTGAGCAGGGTGGCACACTGGGAGAGCAAGCACAGAAACTCCTCGCCCTCTCCCCCACACCTCGCCCTATGCATCTCTCACCTCTGGCTCTTCCTGACTTGTAGAAGCACAAGTGACCACCTGGGTGGCAGTTGGCATCTGAAGTGGGGAGGGAGGCCAGTCATGTGGATTGAGCCCTTACCTGTGGAATCTGGAATCTGACATTTTCTCCAGGCAGATAGTGGCAGAACCGAGTTGAATTGTAGGAGGCCCAGCTAGCGTGCACGAATTGCTCGGTGGTGTAGGAAAACCCCCACCTCCACGTCATTGGCATTGGTCTCAGTGTAACCAGACCAGCTCCGGGCTGTGCTGGCCCTGGCCTAGCACAGTCTGGACCTTTTGAGTGTCAGGCAACCTCCAGACTCTTGACTTGTGCAGGAGAAGTTTCAAGAACAAGTCAGAGTAAGAACGAAAGGAATTTTTATTCAGGTAGAGAAAAATAGGCCAGAAAGGACACATGGCGGCCGCCGTGAAAGAAGCAGAGGTACCCATCCAAGGGGACGTGGGCATCGTGGAGCTGCGCACTGTGGTCAGTGGTTCTTGAGATTTTATGTGTTTTCAGGGTTGGGTTGTTTCTACGCTTTGCGGTGCCAAATTCTGACTCTGCCTTCTGTTTGGGAGTTGCCTTGTTCCTAATATAGTCCGATCCGGGAGTGTCGTTGTTTGTTCCCCTCGGGTTCCCCTTCTATTTGCCTCAGTTTTCATTACAATGATGGTGTCATGAACTTTGGGGTTGGTGTCTGTTCAATTTTTCCTTCCTCTCGGCATGACCTGGTTTCAGCCAGTCCTCGTTGTTGCTGACTTCTGTGACCACCACAGGTGTTTCCCACCATCAACCGTTGCCCTTGATCGTGGGTGGAGGTGGGGGCTCTGGTGAGCGGACTTAGCGACTTGCTGGCCTGTGATGTTGGCTCCTACTTCCTCATTCCACTTTTTGGGATTTTTCTCTCCTTTCTATCCTGCCTCACCAGAATCATACTGAGGATAGGGTTTGGGAGTGTGCAAGGACCACACTACCTGAGTCTTGGGTTATGCAGCATTTATATGTCCAGCCTTTCTGCCACAACCACCCTCTCTGTCGATGATGTAGTCATGACCAGAGTGGAGGTTCGAGAAGGTAGGCCCAGGTAGACAGTAGGGGTCTGCTAACGACACACAGCTTGCTCTGTCGGAGACGCGGGGGCAAAGCCCTTCAGCTTCCTCTTTAGCTCGTCTCCTCACCTGATAGTAGCTACGGATTGTATTCTTCGGACAGAGGGCACAGAGACCCAGCATGGTTGTCTCCAAAGGGCAGTCACTGTGCCACCTAATCAATATTGAGTGCCTCATGTGGCTCCGGTTATTTCGTGTGCCGTGAATAGTATGGGATTCTTTAGTTCTTCTGTTCCTTTCTGGGCTCTTATGCTTGGCACATGTGCTTGATCTAGGTCTCACACATCCACGTATTAACTTTTCAATGCCCAGCACCTCTCGTGAATTCTGCCTTCTTCTGCTTACTTACTCATTGTCTAAATCTAACACAGCTACACAGACGGCCTGTGTCTGGCAAGCTACTACACACTCACTGCATTTACTTAACACATCCCATGAGTTTCATCCATCCCATTTGTTTATCTTGTTCTTCTATAGTATTAATGGAATTTTCCTAAGTAATACAGGAACACCCCCTACAAAATCTCTTGGAAAAGCTTCCCCCACACTGGTCCAGCCTCTCTGATCTCAACCAAGCTGGCCTCCCTCTCCTTGAGGTCTGTAAGGTCCCTGCTTTTTCAAAGACCCAATCAAGGATACTCCCCCTCTATGCTTCTGCCTCTTCCCCCTCTCCCCTGCGAGCTCTTCCTTATTCAGCATCACTTCATAGCTTGACTCACTGTACCTCGAGGCTGCAAGACTGAATGAACCCCTCTCCTGTGCTCCTGATACCACTCTGCCAGGACTTGGCCCTTCAGTTATTTCCCAGCCTCCACCGTCAGTTTCTCCCTCCTGGCCTGCCCCCTCCCTGCTGCCCACAGAGATGTTTGGATGTCCCCTGTCCTAAACACCAGCCCCAAACACAAACTCTCTAATTCTGTTACCAACTCAAGCTACCACCCTAATGCTCCTCTGTTCATCCACAAACTTGACCAGCTGCTCTCTACTCAGCTCCTCAACTTCTGAACCATTTGTAACCTGGCCTCCATCCCTAACGCATACTGCAGAAATTATCCTTTTAAGCAGAACTGATGGCTTCCTAATAGTCAAAACCAATGGCTTTGGGTTGTGTTTCCCTTTCGGCCTGGTAGCTTTTTCAGCTTCCCTGCAGTATTTGAAGACTTTGAGGTATGTCAGCCTGCTTTCTCCCTGACCCCTCATGACAGTGTCTTGACTTTTCTGTCTTCTAGAGGCCTCTCAAATTCCTTGGCTTGTGATCTGTTCCGCTGTCTTCAAAGCCAAGCAACCCATTGTGCCTTCTCTTTCTTAGGCTGCCATCTCTCTGGTTCCTCCTCTTCTGCCCCCTCCTGTTACCTTATAAGGCCTCTTGTGACACATTGGGCCCACCAGCACAACCCAGGACTGTGTGCCCATTTCAGGGTCAGCTGATCAGCAACCTTCATTTCCCTTTCCTACATGGGGATTAGGATTTGGATATTTTGGGGGCATCATTATTTTGCTTCCCATAGTGATGTCTTTGTTTCTCGTTAATTTTTCTCTACATCTCTTCCTTAATCTAATCCACGTCTACAGTTTCAACAGTTCTCCTCTTGAAAAGACCCCCACATTCTGTCTGTTGGCTGACTTTTTTTGTGAGCCCCAGTTGCCTCCTGTACTTTCAACTTATAACTTTATGGTGAAAAATCAAAGGCCTCATCACTGCAACCCAATCCTTCAGCATTACTTCCGTGTTTTCACTTCCCTATTTCTCTTCCCAGCACCGGTGTCACTCCAGCAGGGGTCTACGATCCTCACGATGCCTTGTCTTGCTCACTCCCCTGGGTCTCTTCGCCTCCAAGGTGCCAGCAGTTCATTTTTCAGTGCCGCTGACTTCCTTGTTCACCTTTCCTACCCCCCAATAACTTAATTTTTTCCCAAAATTTCATTAAGAATATTTTCAAACAGCAAAGTTTTTAGGTGAATACCTGTTTGTGCACCACTCAGATCGAAGGATTAATGTTTTACTAAACCTGCTTTGTCACCGCTTTCCATCCGTCTCAGGTATTTGCTGAGTGTCCACGTAAGTTACAGACATTGGTAAGCCTCCGCCTAAATACTCCAGCCTGCGTGTCATTAACTAGAGCTCAAAATCTCTTAACCATCTCTTTTTTTTAAGATAAATTTTATGTAACAACAAAATGCACAAATCTTAAATATACTAGTCAGTGTGTTTTTGGAAGATGAATACCTGTGTGGGCCAAACCCTTGTGAGGTCATACAGCTGTGCCAGAAAGTTCCTGCTGCCCCTCCAGGTCAGTCCACGACTCCAATAATTCACTTCTGAAACTGTAGACTCGGATGACCTGCAGCTGGGACTTTTTGTCACTGTCTTGACTATCCAAAAAAATTCTTCATTCTGTTGCATTTAATTGCCTCCATTGAAAAAATAATTTTCTGGATTTAATTACATGATAGTTTGCTTGGTGGCAGTAATAAGAACAGTAGCTTAATCAGGAAATACTAATATTTTAATTTTTCTTCCTTTAAAACATGCCTTAGGTTCAGACTTAGGCACCACCACATTGCAACCTCACTTTTACTGATCATAGATTTTGATTGCAAGGCCGGCCTACATTGACTCAGTCAGAGGGGGCTCATTCCTCCAAGCCTGCTGGGCCCTTGTTTCGCATTGGTTAGTATGAACACACTCACAATGTATGAACCAGAAAGAAAATCTGGGCACTTTTTTTTCTTACTTTGATGACTTTTTATTGTTGGAGGAGGATTTATGTTCTTGAAAAACTTTTTTAGGCCTTGGTTTCCATATTTGGGAAATAACAGTGTATCTCTTGAGGTCCCACCCAAATCTGAGACTGAATACTTTTTACGGGAAAGGAAGCTGTTAGGACTTGGAAAGAAAAAAGCCTCTGTGCTCCATAGCCCATACTGGAACTGCAGATCAATATCATTTAGTTCATAAATAGCAAACGTTACTGTAGTTTGATAAATTTTGTAGCTTAAATGTTCTCAGAATAACTGGTTTCTGTTTAATGTTTTTTTGTATTAGCAAATCACAGTTTAAATTGTCACACAAAGTCCTTTCTAATGAATGACTATAAAGGGAAGCTTGCTTGATGTATTTCTGTTTTTTTTCTTTTTCTTTTTCAATGCTGTTTATACCACTTGAGAAGATTTTCTGACAGGATTTGGGATACAATTGTCAGAAATCTGTTCTCCCCAGCACCTCCTCTGAGTCACTTCCACTATTTATGGAGCAGCAACTGTGAAGAGTGGGATCATGTTTAAGCTTTTTTTTTTTAACAGCACATGATAAATGTCTTCAGGAGCTTATGTAACATAGCCCAGAGCCTCCAGTTTTCAGAAGAGAACAGAGTCCAGGAAGTGGCCTTGTACAGCTTTTGAAAGCATGTTCCTGAGTCTTAAGGTCATAGATTGTCAGAGTAGTAATTTGAGTAAAGCTTGAACAGCCTTTGAAGTCGGAGCTGTTCTGTCTTGGAACGTTGGGGATTATGCCTTTTACATTAGGCATAAGATTTCCATTTCATCTTATTTGCTACCTTGCAAAAGAAGCTTTCACGTTGGCCTACTTTTCCTTGCACATAGTTAGGATTCCAGAACCTTCATCCAAGTGGTTGTGCGACAAGCCGCTCCACACAGACGTCTCTCTCTGTCCCGTGTGCATTACTCAGTGCGGGAGGTGGGAGGTTGGGCTGGGGATGGGCTGCCTATTGTTTCCTTTCCTTGGGCAGTTTCCCTCCTCTCTTCTTCGTACTGTGTCTAAGAGGACTCACGATTTAGGCCGGCCTCCTGCACTGAGGGAGCAAGCTTTCCTCCTGTTTGAACCTCAAATAGCAAACATTAACAATATTTATGACAATCGGTTTTTCTCCTTCCAAGCAACAGAGAAGTTGTTATACAGTTAAAAACGTATCACCCAACATTCCTAACACAAACGCTCACCGTTCATTAAGATAGCGCTTGATACGAAAACATGTCAAACATGTAGATTTCATTCCTCAGGCAAAAAGCACTTGTTTGGCTTTATCAGTAGCATAATGAAGACTGTCGGTTATTAATAAGAGCTTTTGAGAAGATAAGTTAATGGATATATTAACATAGCTTAAAAATAATATCCCTATTGAATTTCTTTTAATTGATGGTTTAAATTCAGTCACATTTTTACAGAGTACCAGTAAATACTCAGGGCCAGTTTACTAAGAAAACCAAAAAAATTGCCTGTGGCAACTGAGGAAAATAGATATGGAAATTTTATTGTGTTTCTTTTTTAAATTTTCTGTCATTAAATTAGATTCAAAAATCTGCAGGCCTGGTTGCTCCTTTTGATAAATCCTAAAACCCTAGAAAGACCGGAAGCAGTTCAGAAATTGGATCCTTTTATCCTCAGAAACATGTAGGTCCAACTTGTATTCCCTTCAATTACTGTCTGTAAGTCCAAAACTCTTTCCATTGCTGCCTGTTAAGTGCAGTGGGTGGTTTCTAGGATCATTTGCATTGTGATGGGGGTGTCTGTTCAAGTCACAGCGTCGGTATGTAGATTAGATATGCACACACACACACACACACACACACACAGCCTTACTTTTTATAAAACTGCAGTTTAGTTTTATTTCCATAAAATGAATGAATTATACTGACTTTACTACGCTTCCCCCCCCCAAAAAAAAAGCACTATAGGAATAATTATGTCCTTGATTTCTCTTTGACTTAAAAAGCAGGGAAGAGCCAAAACTCTGGGGAATCCAAAGAATTACAAAATAATATTTTAAAGAATGAAGACCCTTGTTTCAGTTATAAAGTTGGCAAACACTTCAAAAACTCAACACAGAAGACATCCTTTCGGTGTCAGTGTTCAGAATGGGCCATTTTCCCTTTCTCACGTTAAAAGTTCTGAACTGAGCCCGAAGGCCTCTTGTTTATAAGCACCATCCAGGCAGCATCTATGGGCAGGAAGGGTGATGATGGGGGTCAGAAATGTTCAACTACAACATTGATTTGGATCCGTCTCTCTCCCTCTCCCTCCCTGGCCTTTTTCCCTTTAATGAGGACTAGAATGTTTCCACATCAGTTAACTGCCTTCATAAAGCACCAGAAGGTCACACCAGCCCCAGACTGATCCTTTTCTTTGTGCCTATAATATAATTGGCTGATTGTGCCAGTGATGAGCGCGCCCCCTCCCCCAGCCCGGTCCTAGCTCCATGTTTGCAAGCCTCACTGCTGGTTTCCGAGGAGAGCAGCTCGGCGCGCTGCGCGCTTCCCGGCACAGGCAGAGCCACTGCGCAGGTTGATCTGCGAAACAGCATCCATTTTAATCTGCGGGGAGCCCCTGCCTTCCCAGGGCGTTCTCTCCGCCTGCGGATGCTCCGCGCGTTCCCTCCGCAGCCTCCTCGCTGAGCAGTCCTGCTTTAGGGTCTGCGCCCTAGGATGCACTGAGATGGTACATCAGGACAACTGTTCGTATCAGGTAAGATTTAAATCCTGATTGTGAGGCCGGCATCCTCTGGGAGGAAAGGCCTTCCTCTTCCAAAGCAGCAGGTTGCCTCTTTCCGGATTTTCAAGGGATTTTGCCATCCTCCACGCCCGGCCTTCATGGCATACAGTATCTGAATTGTAATTAGGGTTTCTGGGGACTAATGGAGCAGAAAACACTGCTTCCTTGGCCTTTAAAGCATATGTGAAATCCTCTGAGGTGATCTATGCTTTGCATATGCTGTATGTCTGCAAATAAGAAGAACTGTTTTGAGCTGTAATTGAATTTAAGGGGCTTCAGAGGAGGAAAATCTGGTCAGAATGTCACATAGATCACATCAAGGAATATGATAATTGGTCATTGCATGTGAGTTGCTTCACGTCCAGTTTTTAGGATTGTCTTTAAGGAAATTATGTAAATAGAAAGTAATGGATAATCTTAGAAATTTTCAAAAATCAGCCAGCATGAACTTGACATTTAAAGTTGTACTTTTATGTCTTTCCAAACTTATTTGTATTAATATGTTGTTCTAAATGGTTAGTAAATAAGAATTAAGGTGCCAACCAACATGCATAAAAAACTCCAAATAGAAAATGTTTTAGAATACATATTCATCTATATGCTAATTTGCTGTCTGGAGTTTTGAATTAAACACTGAGCCGATTTCAAAAGACCAGTTCTAGAGTGTTATAACTCTTTCCTGCGACTTCAACTGTCGAGGCAACATTGAAAGTATCTTCACTGTAAACAGACAGCGAGAATGCTCTGAGAAACTGCTGCTTGCACCAGCAGGCATGGCTAGTCCAAGTCCTGGATTGCTCATATTGGGCTGTTACTCAACTGACCGACTTTAGGGGCTCTGAGAGACCAGTTCTCTAACTTAACAATGCCTCTTCCTTGTGTGAGGTAGGTTACCTGAGCCGAGCAGGTGTTTCTCCTAAGGTCAGATTTCACAGTGGTAAATGTATGCAGGCAGGATAATACATTTCACAAGACTGAAGGCAGTGGTTTTTCTAAGGTAAGTAGAGTGTGCCTGTCTAATGTAGTCACACACTTTTTTCTCTGCTTAATAATTGCAATTTCGTCATTGTAGGCTTGTTTTACAGTATTGCATTTTATAGTAGGTTTAGGTCTGTAGATCCCAAATGTCGAGACTGGTGCTTCACAGAAATTCTTCCCAAGGGAAAGGGGTCAAAATGTGGAGGGGACCACTGAGAACTCACTCGCACGTAATACAGAGCTCGGGAGCGAAGCATGTCGACGTCTCTGCAGAGCCGAGCCTACTCCTGGCATGGCTCCAGATGATTAAATGACTGTCATAATTAAGATAATTTTTCTTCTCTCATTTCAGAGAAACTATGTAATTTAATTTTCGAAAGGCAAGGTACTCCAAGATTATTTCCTATATTTTTTCATTAGGTTGAACATGAAATCACTGTTTTTATAGGTCAAAAATTGGTCAAATGTCAGCAATTTCATCTGGAGGGGAGGGATTTTGTTAGCCTACTACCTTTTCCAAAGGAAGACAAGTTGAATTTATTTTATATAAACTGCAACATGTAACACTGTCATTGCGTGCTTAATAGTTCTGAAGTATTTGTGGCTTATTTTCGCAATAAAATTAAGTCTCTCAGGCACATAATCGTAGTTGATAGATTCTGCATCTCCATGGGTTTTGTAAAGAACTACCTTTATCTGTATATTCTTTTGAAAATCTCTTCCTTTATCCACAGCTCAGCAAAAACAAAACATTGACCTGGAAACTGAGTCTCAGTCCTACTTAGACACCTTAGTTTTGGAACCCAGCTGACCCCACACAAGAGTGGATTCAGAAAGGGCTGTTTCGCTAAGTCCTTGGCTTGATGTTGTCATGGGCACTTGGGATTTATCGACAGTCTGATGTTTTTCAGAGACAAACTTCCCCTTTTTGGATGAGGGCATATTACCATTGTTAGTGAGTAGATAGAATTTATCTGTAGGACTGATTTCTTTCCTCATAAATGTATGCCAACATTTATTCATGGAGAGTTCATGAATGGGGGCTTCAGGAACCATTCCACCCAAAATTGCCTGCTCGTTTTGGTGCATACCTACACATATGTTATCATTATGTTATTATCACCGTCGTTGTCATTACAGCAATAATCACTTCCTCATTGGTCTTGCCGCTCCTGTCCTTGAACAGTCTTTTAAAACCTAAGTCACAGCGTGTGACCCCTCTCAAAATTCTCCTCAGCATAAAAGACTGGGCCTCCCGGGGCCCTGTTTCCTCTTGGACTCCTCTCCCCGCATTGCCCTTCCCTCCACTCTGCTCTCACCAGCTGTCCTGTCCCTGCTACCTGGCATATGCTCTCTGAGTAAGGATGCCAGATTTAGCAAATACTCTGCAGTGTTTGAGACATGCTTATACTAACAAATTGTTCAGTTTATTAGAAATTCACACGCACCTGGGCATCCTGTGACTGTCCCCCAGAGCTCACTCTCCCCTCCTGCAGGTCTTCACTCACATGTTACCTTCCTGAGGAGACCCTCACTAGTCTTACTGTGTCAACTGCCAGCTCCCCAGTTCTGTCCCAGTATCTCTCTCACACTTCTGTAATCCATGTTTATACCAGCATTCATTACCATCTATCAGAGCACACATGGATGTGTGTGTTTTCTGTCTCCCTCACTCCACGGAAGCTCCAGGAGGGCAGGGGTGTTCGTGTTTGTAGCCATCAGCGTTCCCAGTGCTTAGGGAAAAAACCCTCAAGAAATTTGGGTGGATATGCCTACTCTGTATAACATACTATTGCATCATGGTTTCTCGTGTTTTGATAGCCACTAGGGTGACTTTCTTTGACGTACTCCCTCCCCCCACATCCACCATTAACCTGCAGGTTTTCCCTGAGGGTCACATTAGCCCCTTATTTCTTCTTACTTTTCTCATCTGTGCAATGGGATTTTTCCTAGTTAACACCCTGGCATGGCAGTTGGCAGGTCTCCAAAGGTTGAGGCCACCTTTCTGCATAAACAAGTCAGTGAATTGCCATGAACTAAGAGCTCCTTCCTCCTCCTGGTGCCCGGCGGGGGCTGAGGGAAGACTGTAAAGCAACCCAGGAGCACCACGCACCACTTCATTTCTCAATTATTTGTTGCAGATAGAGGGAACTGTCATTGATTCTTGTATATTGCTTTTCCAAACAGATGATTTTTTTTTTTGAAAAAGAGAGTTTCACGACGACCAAGAGCCAGAGAACCTCTGTTGCAGGTGTTTTGCAGGCCCTGTGCTTAGAACAGCTTAATCCACGAAGGGGGGATCAGTCCACGGAGGGGGGATCACAGAGATCCTCAGGCAGAAGTTCTGCTGGTGGTTTTGTGTTTAAAGGGTCTCACGCAGTCATCATCTTCATGTACTGTTCTCTCTCAGGATTTACATTAGCGAAGAGGTTACCGGGGGGTGTGTTGTCATTTTCCGTGGTAGCCGTGTTAGAAGCTGGAGGAGCTATCAACCTCCATTTTCCAGGCTTGGGAGGAAGCCAACCTCTTCAGGAAAGAATCTTGCCCAGAGCTTCAGGCCTGGCAGCCTTCGAGGGGCCATATTTTTATCCTGATAGGGAGCTTTGAGATCGTGTTAACTCGACAGCACAAGTTTAGGTCAGAGGGTCCATTCTGCTTCAAAGCTCCCAAATATTTTCCCTCTTTCCCAGCAGTTGGTTTTTTTCTGGATTTGTGTGTGTATAAAAACAACGACAGGCTTTCATCCCTTTCTTTCTGTCACTGAAATTCTCTGAACAACCACCTCCGATACAGATCATGCCCTCACATTCTTGCTACTGTGGGAATGGGACTTGAAAGAAAACAAAGTAAAGTGATAGGTGAATGACTCTCATCTCCTTCCTCCCTTGGGAGCTTAAAGAGATTCTTCTTCAAATGCACACCAGGTCTTGAGGACACACGGTTGCAATCTATAACGGGTCCCCATTTTCCTTAGGATCCCTCCCGCCCCACTTTGCGTGGCCTCTGAGGCCTAACCGTGACCTGGTCCCTGGGCAGAAACTCCCCTCCCCCGAGACGCGACAGTCCTGCCCCACATCGCAGTCACTTCTGTTTCTCTGCTTTGGTGCCTCAGCCTGGAATGTCTCCTCCTCACACTGCACCTGCTTCGACCTGTTTCAGGCTGAGGCAGCTTTCAAGGCTCAAATGTCAGGAGACTTTCCCCTCCCCTCCCCAGTCAGAAGTTCTTGGTGCACTTTGGGTTTACCTCTGCTGGAGTCTGTTCTCAGCTGGTGGTGTGTAAGTCTGTCTCCCCCGTTCGACAGCAGGCTTCCTGAAGACAGCCTCCTTTTACGTCTGGCCCTGCACATGGAGTATGTGTTCCATGAATGTTTGTTGGATTGAATTGCATTTGCTGCAGTTGGTGATGTTCTGAGTTCCTAGGATAAGGATTTCCCATCGTAATACCAGAGAGAAGCTCAGACCTATGCATTGCAACAGGGAGTTGGGACTGTGCCCCGGCAGTCCAGGTACCTAGCTTGTCAGCCTTCTGGCCAGTTGCCAGCATTTCAAACATCCCATCTGCCAAAATGGGAGTGGGGGAATAGTTTAAGGAATAAAATGAATGAGACAACCCCAGCCTTCCCAGCCTTCCCAGCCTTCCCAGAGGCAATGATTAAAAATACACCGCTGTACCTACTAATCCTTCACCCAGGAATTTTCCCAAGGTGAACCTCATGGTCCGTCCCCAAGCACTTTTTCAAAATATCTGTGGTAGGTTGAGGCAAGTACTGTATCCAAGCTGCCTTCCTTGATCTGTTGAATTTTGCAAAGTTATAATAAATCTTTTTACCATACAGAGGTAACTTTCCTGCCTCCTGAAACAACTTCTTCTTGGGCAAAATGTTTCAGACTAATGCAAGTGTCATACCCAGCACATAAAATAAAAGATGGCCTGTGTTGGTCTGAAGTACTAAGGAGTGTACCGATTGATGTAGTACAGCAGCATGTTTTGAGGAAGGCAGTAAACAGCCTTCATGCCAGATTCCAGTGGGTTATTTAATGGTTAACAAAGGAAAGGAAATGTATCCTCTCCCTCTTGACACCAGGCCAAGTAAGGTTCGTTTCCCAACCTTCTTCCTGTGAAGGAGAAAACAAGGTATCAAATTTGAATTCATTTAGGATTCCACCTAATTTAAGCCCGGTTTCATCCACAGCAGGGAAAAATATACAGGCTTGCTGGAAAAGGGAATTTCAAAGCATTTTAGTGCACTATTTGATACAGGCTTTTAAGTTCATTGAAACAATTTTCTGTCTTATTCTATCAATTTTTTTTACTGGAAACATTTTTTCCCACAGTCACTGGTGCTGAAGAATACTTTGTTTTCATTGTTTTGCCTGGTGATAGCTGCGTTTTGCCTTGTCGAGATGGTTGTGCTTTTCTGAAGAGGCAGTAACCTATCACCTTAAAAATTAAGAACCTAATTCTGGATATATAATTCTACACTTGTTTTTAGCCCAGAAAGATATCTAAAAATCTAATTTATATGTTTTAACACAAACGAAGAACAGCAGTAAGGGCCCAAATGAATACAAACAAAAAAAATAATTTCAACAGAGCTACATTATAGACCTGGTCTGAAATACAAATGTACTAGAAGCACAAACATTTCTATTTAAAGAAGCACTTGGTGCCCCAAACACCATCATTTACATACCAAGTGACCTTAAGAAATAAATACGCAACACCAATTTTAAGCCAAACATCTAGTATTTTCTCCTGGAAGGAAGGTGGTGTTGGGGGCGGGGCAGGAAGTAGAAACAGCTCTCCCGTGCATAGAGAGCATTCAAGATTTTCCGAGAGCAGAGACCTCTCTCTCTCTCTCTCTCTCTCTCTCTCTCTCTCTCTCTCTCTCACACACACACACACACACACACACACACACACACAGACTTGGGTAACTAATCACGATTTCACAAGAAGAAGCTCAATATTAATACAGCCATTCCCTATTACTTATTTATATCCTCTCTGCCAAGGGAAAATTTGAAATTTTGGTGTACTTAGTATTCTCCTGTGCACTAACTAGAAGCCTCAGAAATTACCAAGCTTCCTGAAATAGAAAGTACTTGGACAAAACTGCTTTAATTCGGAAGAAAACAACTATGAAAAAGGCCTAATGACAGTCAGCATAGGAGAGCCATTAATGGGGAAAGAATGCTAAGAACTCAGAGAAATATAATGAGGGTATCAATGCTGGTCCCACTCGGGAGCTTGGCCACGGCCACCAAAGTGACCACGGTTGAGTTTCTTGTACTTGGATTTTCTTTGGGCAGAAAGATGTATGTCTGTGGACCTCAGCCTTGTTTGGCACTCTGTCTACTCCCAAGACTTCCACCTCTTCTACCCGACAATCCCAAAGCTGTTATTTTAATTTCCTAACATACACTGAAAAGTTCACTTAAATATTGCCTGCGTAGTTTCATGGTGTATCTAGCTATCCAAGTACCTTAATTGAAAGGTAAAGCAGCCCTGGCTGGCATAGCTCAGTGGATTGAGCTCGGGCTGCAAACCAAAGCATCGCAGGTTCGATTCCCAGTCAGGGCACATGCCTGGGTTGCAGGCCACGGCCCCCAGCAACCGCACATTGATGTTTC
>PVIA01001247.1:66407-100474 GCA_004024845.1 Tonatia bakeri
GACAAAGATTATAACTCAAGTATCAGTTTGTTCAGCACATGGAATTTGGGTGTTTTGGTGACCACGGAGACAGTAGGTTGCTGAAGGGTGAGTCTGGATGAACGAGTTCCCATCTGTGAATCGGAAAATCTTCTGACAATGCATAAGTAATTTCCCAGTAATGTGGTGAGTGTTCTCAGAGTCAATAATTTCCACCAGTGCTCGATAATGATCATTTAAAAGCATTAGCTCACATGATCAATGCACCTTGCAGTTCAGGTCAGGGCTTGACAGGAAGCTGAAGCTCACAGTTCCAGTCCTTGAATTTCAAGGCCGGGTGGAGGGGGCAGTGGGTGGGTGGGTGGGTGGGCAGAGAAGAGGCCCTTTCAACCTCAGGGATTGTAAGTGGCCATTTTCTAAGGGACAGATAGCATTAGTATCTGGGCCCGTGTTAGGCCAGCACAGTTCATTTTGGAGAGGCTGGCAATGGGGAAGGAACCAGAGAAAACTGTGGAAGGGACATGAGTAGCTCTTACCCCCCAGTGTGCAGAGCTCCTGAGAAACCACCACACATCCGTCTCCAGTGTGGTGCTTGGTTTCTTCCCTGTCCTGTATCCACTGAGACCTCTCGGAAGTGACGTTAATGACAGTGTTGATCCCAAACGGTGTTGATCCCAAACATGTGAAGTCACGGTCTTACCACCAAACCCAGAAATACGATCCCAAGTAGAAGGCTAATGGCTTGTGATGAATGTTTTCCAAGGTCTGGAGCTGTGCTTCTAAAATTGAAGGTGCATTCCAAAATCCTGGAGCTCTTTTACAAATGGGTTTTCTGATTCGGTAGGGCTGGGGTGGGACCTCAGAGTTTTCGTTTCCGATAAGCTCCCAGGTAGTGTGTGTGCTCTCATCAGAGGGTAGCAAAACTCAAGAATGTACATCAAAGATCAGGCCACGCAATTGGAAATTATCGCGTACTTTAAGCTGGTTCAAGCCATCCAGGCTGCAGTGCTACAGCTCCTTCCGGAAAGGGTCTGGGCGGTGAGCCTGTCTGTGGGCCGAGCACTCTTCAGGGAAGTGCACAGAAGTTCATCTCCACTGGGGACCCCTGCAGGCTTTGCATCCATGTTTCAGGAGGGGATATCCTTGCACTTGTCTCTATATAGTGCTCATTAAAGAATCACTTAGAAGAAAAGGCGTAGGGGGTGGAGGAGGAGAATGGTGTTCAGCACTCTCTTAGCACGCATCCTCGCTGCTGCCGTTTGGCTGGGAAATTTCATCTTGGATTTTGAGGGGCCCTTCTCCAGAAGATAACATATTATTACAGTGTATGTGTGTGTTTGTATATGTATGTCTACAGTCAGTGTTTTATTACTATATATTCATTTAAATATGTGTGTACATGTATGTGGTTAATAATGAGAGCTCAGTCATTTTAACTGTATATTTAAGCTCACCCTGTTAAAAATTAAAGCATAACGATGATAATTAGGCTTATCGTGCTATGTATCTTACTTAGTCGTGTAATCTCTAAATGTTTAAAATTTCATTTATGTGAGCTCTTGATTGCCAATTGCTAAGTGGACTGGGATGCTGACCGAGGCCAGAGACTGAACTCCATGGTACCCCCCTGCTCTTTCAACCAGAGCAGACCCAGTTTTAACTTTGAAAACTTCGGTTGAAAAGCAGTAATATGAACCACTAATATTTCCTACCATGGACAGCATTTAGAGGAAGTATTTTAAGCAACACATCCATTTCTCCTGTGTTCATGCGTTTATTCAACAGCTCTTCACCTGCCCTTTAGGTGTGTAGGGCATCGTCTGGATGCTGCAGGGGAAGCACAGTGGAAATCACGAGCCCTCGCCCCCCTAGAAAAAGCCTCGAAACCACGCAGCGGTAGGGAAGAAGCCGCAGGGGCGCTGACGACAAACCCCGCGGTAAACTGGAAAGGAAGAGTGCGCAGCGTGTTAGGTGGCGATCACCCAAGACGGAGCTCTCTCGTCGTCCCCCAGGGCCTCATTGGCAGGGGACGCCGCGCTGCATGCTGGGTGTTCCAGATGTGGGGTTTAAATTCAGTATGTGTATTGTTGGAGGAGGGCTGCCAGAATTCTCCTGTATGGAGCCCTAATTTGTAAATCTGTGCCTGATTATTTTAGTGCGTGCAACTGCTCCTTAGCAAGGCAGCGGTGGGAGGCTGTCTGGCACGCCTATGTATGGATAGAATGAGGACCACAGAAGCAGGGGCCCAGGTTCAAGTTCTGGCCTGACTGGTCGCAAGTAGCCACACTCTGGACAAATCACTTAACCTCACTGAGCTCTCACTCAGTTATAAAATGCAACTGACAATAGTATCTACTCCAAGGGGCTACTCCGAGGATTGAAGACATGTGTAAGACCTGTGTGTCAAGTGCCTGGCACATAAGATGTATGCTTACTTCATTTTAAGTAACCACCTTAGGCAGGATTTAATATGCCCAGGATCCTTTATGGGAGAGATACTTCATTCTAACCCCAGAGCCTTAGCCTTGGATAATTCTCTGGTGTTGGGAACAAATGCCCTCATTGGGAGGGCACCCGGCATTGCCTCACAGCCCTGGCAGGTGTTGGGGGTCCCCTGCCTGCAGACAGTGGAAGCCTGGCTTAGCATGAAGGTCCCGGGGTCTGGAAGAGAGTAAGAGAAGGGGTATCTCTGTTAAGGAGAAGGCCTGCCCAAGTGCAAGTGTGGCTCACAAAATACAAGTTATTATACTGTCTGCAAATGGATATGTTGTTCTCTTGGGAACTGAGGTGGTGGCGGGGGGTCAAGGGTGGAGTTCAGGGAGGATTTGGATTTGGGTCAGGAGCTGCCAGGGGAAAGTATTTGCCTTACAAAAGGAGAGCTACACTCAGCTATGTTGGGACACATGCCAGCCACAAGTCTTGAACAAACTGACTTTTAAAAAAATGTGGAGAAAAATTGACAACAGAATTTTAGCATGTCAGCAGAGGTTCAGATGCCAAAAGGCTACCTTGAGTGGCATTTTTGCTTTATTGGTGTGTCCTTAACAGCATTGAACTTGGTCAGGAGTTCATATTGGAAACCATACCGACTAGTACATCTGCTGCTTTCTGTCTGAGCGTGTCCGTGTGAGATGGCCGCGTCAGACGGACCCGGCCCTGTGAGTGCTCCGGCCCACTTCTCCTGCAAACGGGCTTTATTTCTTTGAAATAAATAGTGGGTATATTTTTTACTGTGTGGGGGCAGTCATGCAGTGATGGTAAGTGTGTGTTTGTGTGTTGTCTGTCTGCTTCTTGCACCCAAACATCCTCCAGCTGTGGGCCCTTGCCTCCTCCATGTGTGAAGCCCATAAACGAAACCCAAGGCCCTGAGAAAAGGGCAGAGAGGAACGTTGTCTTTTGTGGAAAAGCCTGCCACTGGCTGAATTTTAAAGAAAAGTTGATGGGTCTTATTCTCCTGACTATGTTACTAGAACAAAGCGCTGATCCTGGGGTGGAGGGGTCCTTCTCTGTGTCAGAAATAAATTTCAATTGTGCTGGGGCCGCTAACACAAGATCAGACATTTACAGCTGATTCTAAGAAACGATAGGTTGGGGGAAAAGGAAACAGCAAACATCTGTCCTACAGGTTAGCCTTTAAATTATACTGTTTTTATTTTGTCATGGGACACCCGGCTTTTAACTCACTGGTGAGGTCTGTGAGGCTGCGATTCTGCAGCTATTTTTACCCCATCCACTCTACCCCAGGTTCAGAAGGAGGTTGCTGGTTTCCTCACAGAGCGACTGGCCACTGTCAGCCCTGACCTGGGGAGTCGGGGAGTTGGATCCGCTCTTCCTTGACTGGGCGCAGGAAAGGTGCCGTGGAGAGGAACCCAGGAAGGATCATTCAGGGGAAGGCAACAGCAGATGTTAGGGAGGCTGGACCTGCACCAAACTGAGTGTCAGTGCAGAGTGAGCCTCGGACAACGGCAGCTGCCCCTGTGCCAGAGCACAGGACAGACCAGGGAGGCCAGGCAGGGCGGTGTCTCTGAGACAGAGCAGCACAAGGACACGCTCAGCCGGGCACAGACTCTTAGCTGGCTCTCCACGTCAGCATGAGCAGTGACCAGGGTCCTGAGCCACAGGCACACCAGCCTATCAGAATTCATGAGAGGTTCTTTCTCAAGTGAAATTCTAAAGAGTTAAAGGATGAATTTGGACAGTGATGGAATGGATGACATCATCAGTCAAGAATCCCCATTGGACATGGAGGGGAATTATAAGAAGGTAAGGGGGGAGAGTTCTTTTGTTTGTGAACAATTGGGCCATTTTTCTGACTGGGAGAAAGATCACCCTTGAGAAGTGGCCAAATTCCACACGCAGTGGCCCTTGGCATAATATATTCAGGAAAGCTGAAATGCACAGAATTGAATACATTAAGCTGGGAGAGTTCTCCTTTCTGCTTTTCCCAGCTTGTATTCATTAGTATATTTTATCAGTAACTGGAATACATGTGTTGTCATTCTGAAGTTGAAAAATTCTACTGTACATTTAGTTGCTAGGTAGGCTTTTTATATAAAGGAAGAATTTTTGAAATTACTGACATGTTAACAGTTCACCCACAATTAAAACTTACTAGAGTGTTTAATCTTTCTAATTTTGCCTTTTTTAACCATGAAAAATACTAAGTTTTACTAAGAGAAGTGTGGGGTTTTAAAACATTGATATAGTATCTACTGATTCTCTGCTTGTCTTTTCTTTTGAAAGTCAGTAAATGTATTTTTGGAATGTTTCATATGGTAATTGTCTGGTAATAAGAGACCCAAGTAAAAATAGCTGCAGTTATATGGGCGAGGTCATGAAATTAAACTACAAGTATATGCTTGTCTGTCCGCGGAAGGCTGAACACGTGCGATGTGCTTCCCCCTCATTTCCCGTAAGTCAAATGCAGGTCACAGCACAGCGCAGGAGGAAAAACAAGGGCCTTTCTGCGTGCCGTGGACCTGGAAAGGAAAAGCTCTTTTGCTTCAAAGGCAAATATCAGTTATCACAGACTCCTCAAACAGTAAAACTTACTGCCATATTTTTTGTTTGATCAAAAATGTCACTAACTTTTCCCCCCAGAGTGAGATACAGAAAGAGGCTTCTATTGAGATAGATAGTCTTACATCTAATACTGTAAAGTATGGTGGTCTGTATCTTAACGTGCATAATTGTGCGTGCGTAGAGGGGCTGTTTTAAGTATATACTGTGTTTCTCAGAACAGTCCACCATAGTTTATGTTCTTTCTCCAGAAACTGAAGCTTAAACACGTAAAAGAGATTTAAACAGCCTGCCATGTTGCCCTGCCTGTGTTTTGTCCCTTGCGATCCCCAAAGAGGGAATCAGCACTCGAGGTGGCAAGTGCACCAAGTCCCGAAACCCTAACACCTCTCAGCTGTCCCTCCTCCCGGAAGCGGGTGTGCATAAGACACCGGGACACTCAGGAGAGTCGATCACGCACCCAACCCAGAAGAACAAGCACACAGTTCTCCCGGCTATGTTCACTGCCAAAGGCGGTTACACCATTTCTCAGCTAGAAAAGTATAGGTCAGTTTGCACTGAGGAGAAATGAAAGATGCACCACTTCTCATGCAATAACAATGAAGTAATGACCACTGTAGTTTCCCACCACTCAGAACCTGAGAGAGCCCGGATGCCGGCAATGAGTGAGCGATGATACGCGGCAACCTGATACACCACTGACTAAAGCCATGAACTTGAAAGGCTCCAGTAGCTTTAAAACACCTACAACAACAGTACAGAGATGCATTGTGCAACCCATTATCCAACCGAGGCAGTGGAATGTGGCTTCAGGAGACACCGTGGCCGAGGGGTCAGTACGAAGACCACTAGACGAGACTTCTGGGTGACTGGAGGCCAGAGGTCAGTTCATATTGTCCTGGACCCTACACATGAGAGTTCTTCGCCTGTCGTTTCAGCTTTTTCACTGCCTTTCTCAGGCAAGTGCTTTCAAATGTATGCATATCATGTTTACTATGAAGGCTTCATTATGCTAAAAAAATACTAGTCATAATTTCCTTAAGAATGACTAGTGAGACAGGGTGACAAATGCTTTCTTCAAAATACAAGGGACAGGAAAAGAATTGCCTAGCGTAAAAATCACTTTCCCTACTTGGAATTGTCTTTCTCCTTGAAGTTTTTTCCTTGAATGTTTTCATTTCAGTGTTGGGTTGACCAAGTAGAAAATTAAATGAAATGCCATAAAGCAATGGTCTTCAGGCTCTTTTGACCTTGAACCCATCAAGTATAATGTTTTTGAGCCCATGCCTCTAATATACATATATTTTTTTCATAAGTTGCATACATATATCACTGTAAAAGTATGTATGTATAAAACATATACACAAATAGATATTTTAAGTAAATGTTTAAAATACAAAGAGTTTTAATAATTTCTACTTTCACCTCTGACTATGAGGTCAGTTGTCAAAAGCAATTGGAAAATTGGTATACCCCTGCCTGGATACGATAGAATTCCCTGTACCAGTTGTACTAATAAATACCACATGCGTATAGGGATTATTTTACAAGGTTGTTATGAAGTCAGGCAAACAGCCTTCAGGGGAAAGGTCACTTTCCAATAACGAAAATTAGATTCCACCCGGGCAAAGGAAGGACAAGAGTATGCATCTGTTCCTTTTCCTTGGGGAAGGCCCTGATGGAAAGAAAGAGGCCTCATTAAGGACTGCTGGTTAATTCAGTAGTAGTGACACTGTGCTCAACAGAACTCAGATCTCAGTATTTAGGAAGGAAAGCCTGCAACTTGGCGGAATCCAAGGTGTGTGTGTTCACTCTGTTATTGCCTTGCCTTGCCCCGAGCAACCTCTGGCCCTCTGGTAAAGACCCGTGTACACACCTGAGTGTCTTTAGGACCAAGTGCCGAGCGAGCCAACGTCCTCATCCCTCCAGCCATCACTTAACAAGAACCCTCTGATGTTCCCAGCATTGCATTCAAGGCCAGGATCAGGGAAGGGAGACTGGGCTTCCCTCAAGGAGCTTACAGTCTGAATGGGGGGAGGGGAGCACACAGACAAATAAGCTGATGTGGATGGTGCTGCCTGGAAACTGTGCAGATAGCTTGTGCGAACCTAGAAAACATGCAGCCTGTGTCATCTGAGTCCAGAAAGACCCAGATTTCACTGGTGGAGAGAAAGGAAACCAAGAACATTTAACTGGAATTCGGCAGAACCTGGCTCCCTCTGCTCCCAGGCTGCTCCTCGCAGAGAGAGGAGCTTCGGGCGGCCTGTGTGTGGATGGGAAGGCCCTGCTTTGTTCCTCTGAGGTGCTGTCTCCAGTGTCATGCATCCAATTATAGTGAAAGATTAGGGAGGAGCCTGTGAAAAAAATTAAAAGGCTGGAAGGAACAATATTTAAAGTGAAGCCACAGCTGCGCCTCATGTTTTTTTAAAAGGTGAATGGGAATGACTGCTGGAGATAAACTGCAATAAACAGGAGCACAGGATGCCAGCTGCCGTTCCAGACAAGCGCTCTGCCCTCCCCACTCAATTACCGAGGAAAAGCAGCCGTCGACCTCCATTAACCCTCACGTCTTCCTGCCTGAACGGGTTTAATGCGCTGGACGGGGGCTCCGTTAGGTTACTGAACCCTGGAGCCCAGCCCCACTCTGGCCACCTGGGGACAGTCTCTTCTGCTTTCTGAGCTAGGGTCTCCTTTTCTTCCAAGGGAGGGGTTGGCCTGCCTGGTCTTCGATGATAGAAATGGGAGGCCTTGGCTCCTCCTTGAGGGTCCTTCCCATCACATCACCCTGTGGGTGCTCCTCAGTTCATAGTGTGGTCAGGGAGTGGGTTCCAAGTCACTAGATTTTCTGAATACATGGTATATGAATTGTATCTCAATAAAAGAAAATAAGCCACACACATACAAAAAAATGTGTGTGCTTTATTTTTTAATTAAAATATAATTCACATACCATGATATATGAGATTGAATTCACATACCATAAAATTCGCCATTTCACATTTTGATGGGTTTCAGTGTATTTATAAGGTTGTACAAACCACTACTATAATTCCAGGATGTTTTCATTACCCCCAAAGAAACACCGTATCTCTCCACGATTACTCCTAGTTCTCCCCTCCCCATACGATCATTAATCTGTTTTCTGTCTTTATGAATTTGCCTGTTCCGGATATTTCTGGCCGTCTTTAGTCCCCTCTCCACTGTTCTCACCAGCTTACCCTGCCCCTACTTTTACTATTAACAGCTACCACTTAATAAGTTTCTTGCTGGGCCAGGTATCATGCCAACTATTTTCTATATAACATTGCATTTCATCCTTAGTACAACCTAACAGATAGGCAGTATTTCCTCTTTTTCAGAAAAAGAAACCGGGGCTTCAAGTGTTTATGTAACCTGCGCTAGGAAGTGTCAGAGTCAGGATGTGAACTTGAGTCGCCTTGACCTCCATTTCCCTGCCCCGGCCTCCCAGTCTCCCTTCTGGTCACATGACTATGCCTAGCCCTCCTAGGTCCTGTGTCCACCCTGACATGGGAAATTGGAGGCACCAGGTTCTGGCAGTTGGTTGAGGTTTGGTTGCTTCATAACCGCGCAGGAGGCATTTCAGACTGGTGTTCTGGCGGTGACACCAAATGACTGTGATAGTTCTACAGACCTTTGAAGTGGCACCCGTTAAAAATAGAGCTCCCAGATCGGTGTGCTGCGTGAGAGAGCAGTCTCTGTAGGCAGTCACTGGAGAACCAGAAAGAGTCCAAGACGCTCCCTGCAGTTCACATTTGGGACATGCCACTTCCTTTGGGACATAAGGAAGGAAAACTTGAGTTTTCACCGGTGTCCCTTTAGGATTGGATGTTGCAACACGTCTACTTTAGTCCTTTGTGGATTGTGCCTTGGGCTCCTTTGCTTTCACCAAGTCCCCATTCAGCCAGTAAGTGGCTGCCAAAACTTTAGCCCCAGATTAGATGTTCATTAAATGCCTCTGCTCTGGTCTTTAACGATTACAGTATCGAGCGTTAGGGGCTCTGTACAACAGCACTTGCCTCTGTGTACGTCATCCCTGTAGTGTGAGGACAGGGGATGCAGTCCAGAGGCGACACCATCCTCAGGGGTAACTAGTAACGGTAAGCAGACCTCTCCGTTCTCTGGACTGGCATCCCAGCACTTCCAGTGTCAGCCAGCTCTCAAGTAAAACATGTTCTAGAGTCTTGTCCCTTGGGTTCTTGTCCTGGACTTCAGGTGTGCAAGGCCCAGTCTCCCGTGAGCACTGATGCTGAACAAGTTCTCAGCGTTGCCCAGCAGTCCAGCCGCACATTGAGCCCAGAGCACTTGATTAGGCACATTGGTTCAAGGATGCAAAGTTAAAAGGTTTCAACAGCCTCTCGGAAAGCCTTTCTGGACTGGTGGGTGTCTGAAATAGGAACCATCAGAAATGCAAACTGAAAAGCCGGAGTCCAGACTTAGTATGCATTCAGTGACAGAATGGAAAGATTCTAGGTTATTTAACTTACATGTGCACTAATAATCAAAATCTTCCCAGGGGATAAAATAAGATGCAAGAACTTGAAATAATCTGCACCGTACAAATAGTTAATACATGTGCCACTCAAAAGCATGCAATTTATTTTTCTACAAAATGCTCTTTTATATTTTCATCTTGTGACAAACCCATGGTTGTTTCAGCGAGAAAATAATTGGAAAGTACCACTAGTATATTCAGGTTTTCCTTTTGAGTTTTTGTTTTAAAGAAAATTTGCCTAATGAACAGTTACATTGTATACTCCTGGTTCCCGACATTTAAAAGGACTCCTCCACAGCGGAACGCTGCCTCCGATGCTAAGAGGAGAGCCGCCTTTCCTACAGGCCGTGCAGAGAAGTGAGAGGGACCCCCACGTTCCCACAGGAAGAGCTCTTCTCCACAGGGAGCTCAGAATCCCAGTCGGGCTCCCCGGCGCATGCTGCTAACGGCGGTGGTGCCAGATATCGCTAGGCAATAGGTTGCACTGAAGCCAGGGGATCATTAATTGCTTCAAAACAGGCATCCTGGCAAAGCCTTGGCAGAGGCCAGACGGCTGCCAACGAAATCCACCTGGATGCAGAGTCTGGCCGTTCCACATGGAACAGATTTGTGCTCAGTTTGAGAAGAACCAACTCTGTTTTATCCAGCTACTTGATCTGTTCAGCTGCTGAAAGCCTTGGTTCTCCAAGGGTCTGAACCAGCAGCCTCTGGAAACTTGTTCAAAATGCACTCTCTCGGCCCCACCCCAGACCTTCCTTCTGAATCAGAAAAATAGTTTATGTTGTTGCACAAGCCCTCCAGTGGTTCTCATGAACAATCAAGTTTGAGAGCAACTGGTTTTAAAAACGTGTGGCAGGGAGAGCGCCACTTGGCGTGTCTGCCCACCTGTGCAGTTCTCCACTTGGCACACCTGTGTCACGGCAACCTCCTGGCTCCCTGAGTTCTGTGTGGGCCGTGGGAGACCCCGACATTCAGCTTCTGGAATAATGCCGCCCCAGTCCTTGGGAAGATTTTCCTCAATGGCACGCTGTTCCCCGTAGGTGGAAAGCGTGACCCCTGGTCATTCAGATGCACCCTGATGTGTGAGAAGCATCGACCAGGTAACAATGTAGTGGCACAGAAAGGAGAGTGCTAGACGTGCTGTCTCCCAGGATTGGGAGTGAATTGAGAACTGAGACAGCATTATAGAGCAAGTACATCTAATAACCAGTAAAAGTAAGAAACAAATGGAGCTGGGGAGGAGGGGAAGATGAATGCAGGGAAGAGATGGAAGACAGGAAGTTTGGAGGAAGGGGTCTCCTTCCTCCTGTTCCCCTTCCCCACACCGAACCCCATCCAGGCCCAGGACATTGTTTCTCCAAAGCCACCTCTGCCTTCAGTCCCACAGCACTTCCGTGTGTGTGCACCCCTTGGGATCCTGATTCTCTGGACCCAGCTTCTCCACACATCTGTCTTCCTCCACTGGGGGGTTTAGGGCCCCTTTCCTCTTGGGCAGACAGGCCCTTTCCGGCTGCACGGGTTTCGTCATCTGTGCAGCAGCCGGAAGGAAGCAGCTGTTTGCAGCACCCTGCGCACCAGCTGGCTCTAGGTTTAGGTTTAGGATATTATTTCCTGAAGGACATTCCTAGGAAACCTGGCGGCCCTGCAGCTGTCCCCACAGAAATAACAGTTTGTCAATTAAATACATTTTAGAACACAGAAGGCACTCGACATTTTGTCTGTAAATTCACATGCAGATTAACGTGTGAAAGACGAGGTGGCCCTGCCTCAGAGACCAGAGTCACCCCAGTGCTGCTTATTAGCGAGGTGAACTGGACCTGAGGGACAAAGGCAGGACCCAGGTGGGGGACTTGGGGACAGAATCACTGTATAAGGGATGGGCACACACCACGTCCTAAAGAAAGTATGAAAGGGACTTGGGGACATACTAGATTTGGAGATGGACGATATCTACCCAAGCAGAACCTTTTGCTTTTATTCCTTTACCTAACAGCTCTCTATCTTGTCAAGTTTGGGGAATCCACAGTCTGTGCTCTGAGATAGTGCCTCACCAGGCACCCTCGAAAGCCATTGTGAGCGTTATCTGCCAGGGCACAAGGGGTGGCAGTGGGGAATTCAGCGACAGGTGAAGACAAAAACCGCCGGCGACTGGACAATGGTGCATTTCTGCTCTCATCTTAGTCTCACACTGCTTTTCTGTCTCGTGGTGATGAGCCACTCCTCCTCTGCTGCCCTTTTGCTGGCAGCATCGACCTCAGATGTTTTCCTTTTGTTTGATGGGGGTATTTTCCGAGGCCATTTTAGGAGTGGCCAGGGCTCCGCTTGTCATAACACAGCCAAACAGTGCAGTTTTGAGCCAGCCTCTCCCTCTTCACTGTCCCTCACCCTGGGGCATCTTTGGGCTTTGGGGGTTGAAGGACATACTTGCCCTGCAGGTTCAAAATGCACTCTCTCAGACCCTCCTTCCAAATCAGAAAAAAGTGTACTTTGAAACTGCCCCCCACACACACTTTACATGTATGGGCAACCAAGAGGAAATGAGGTTTCAACCAGTGCATTTTAAAAGAAAAACTATTTACTGGTTGATTGAATCATAACCACTCAGAAAGTTGGGAATCGCATCTGCTCCCAAAGGAAGATGGAGCGGTGGTGTCCAGGTGAGAAGCAGTGTCGGAGCGGCTCCACTGACAAGGTGTTCACACCGTGAGTGTCTGGTGACCACGAGGCCTCGGTGTAGGCCTCGCGGTCCAGGGCGGCCTCCTGTCCTCAGGGAGCATCACGTCCATCGCAGGAGAGGCGCAGGCCCCTAAGTCTGTGAGTCTCACACTGTACCCCCAACGTGCTGTCCATTATTAGCCTGGACCTTCCTGGTCGGGGTGGAAGAGCAGAAAGATCTAGCACCAGAAAGACGGGCTTGAATCCTAGCTCTTCTACACCAGTAGGGTAACCTCCCCTCACGCTCCATTTCCTCACTTCGAGGCAGGAATTCTTGGAGGATGAGCCGACACAGCTACCATTTGTGGGAGGCTTACGTTAGCCTGGACCAGGGACTGCCACTGAGGAGTTTACGACAAGTCTCATGTAGTCCTTCAGGGTCAAGTGAGATCCTTTTCCTCTGGGCTGGCAGGGCACAGACAGGCACAAAACCATCGAAGATGGGACACAGGATCCTAGCAATAGACTTAAAACGACATAATAATTCAACTTAAAATTCAAAAGGACTAGTACTCTCAATATAAAATTTTCAAAACTCTCAGACCTTTAAAGAAAGAGAAGCAAAGCTAGGAGTGGAGTAGGTACATTCAGAGAAAAGCAGGCACAGTAACTAAAAACATTTAAATATGTAATCTCACTGGTAATCAAAGAAATTAAAATAAAAAAGAACATTACTTTTTGCCTATCAAATTTAAAACAACAGCAGTTTGTTTTTTTTTTAAGTGAAAATGCTCAGTGTAAGTCAGGATGTAGGGAGGGCTGTACTCTCCCCATCGCTGGTGGGCATGGAAACCAGAACAGCTTTCGTTAGAGGAACGTGACAGAATGTGTCGGGAGCTCAGCAAATGTTCACACCCAGCTGAACTGGTACTTCCCCTTCCAGGAGCATACCCCAAGGAAGTGATCAGATGTGTGGGTGGGGATGTATGTAAAATGCTAACTTTATTTTTAATTGGATGCAGCCTAACCTAAATGGCTAACATAGGACAGAATGATAGACAGCCTTTAAAAATTGTTTTTAAACAATTTTTATCAAAATGAGGGAAATAGGATCTCAATTTTATCATGAGAGAGAGGCACACGTAAGATAAATAACTAGAAGGAAAGATACCAAAATGTTGGCAGTGACCTGTGTTGAAGTGGTGGGGTCATGGGTGACAGTCGTATGTTTTACCCTTTTCTTGGTGTGTTCAGTGGGACCCAGAGAGAGAGAAGGGGGAAGGCTATATGTCTAAAGTCCTCTTTGAACTGGTAATGAAGTAGTCAGGTATAAAGAACTGCAATTAATGCATGGATTGTTTTTAAGGCCTTCTCCAGTGCCTATAGCTCTAGTGTACCAAGTATATCAGAAAAGATGGGCATGGAATCAAGGGTGCAATCAGGCAGTCACACCTGGGGTAGAGGTTTTCTTTAGATAAGACCTCTTCCCGATCCGAGGCCAAGGTCGGACCCCAGCATGTTGTCAGACATGAGTCCTTCACACTCCCGTTGTTATCTGTTGATTTCATATTTGGGTATCCAGTTCCACCCAACAGTTTTCTGACTAGAGGGCATCGAGTGAGAATCTCTTCCATCTATTATATGGATCGAGAAATAGGCTCGCTGACCACATTCGATCTGCATAGCAGATTTTGAGGATTTCGAAATGAATTTATTTTAAATAAAGATGTCAAGTAATGTGGTTCTGTTTTGGCAGGACCATCCCGAGTGCCAGCCCTGCCTTGTTTGGAGGAGCGGGTTTCTTTACATAAGGCTCCCAGCAGTGCCGTTACGAGTGCTCATGAAGTGAAAGGCATTCTTGTTCCACTACAGCCTCATGTTTACTTTCTCAGGGCTCAGTGTTGTGCTAGCCCAGTAAACAGTATGAAACCAGCATCACATCTGTAACTGTAAAAATAGTCTTCCACTTTCTGACTATATTATACACTAAATTAGGGTTCCCAGACCCAATTCCAATGTGGGCGAATCCCCCCCACACACACATACCCCAACAAACAGTTCTGGGCATGAACAAGGTGTCCAAGAACTCAACTCAGTTCTGACACTGTGTGCCCAGAGGTACCCTCAGATTCCACAGGTTAAGGGTTCAGTCCTACAAGACTCCTCACACACATATGGCGGCAGGTGCTAGTCACAAGCCCAGGATCTTACCTGTGCTTGTCAGCAGCCAGGTAGAGACTGGATGTTCCAATGACCCCCTCCAACTCAGAATGCCAGTGGCAAGGCCAGGCTGTTGACCGACTGGCTCTAAATCAGATGTTCCCACAACCCCCTCCTGGGGTTCAATTAATGTGCCAGAATGGCTCACAGCACTCAGAGAAACGTGCTACTTACTAGGGTACTGGCTTACTGGAAAAGGATATGACTCAGGAAGAGCCAGATGAAGAGAGACAGAAGTCATGGGGTGTGGGAAGGGACACAGAGCTTCAGCGCCCTCTCCAGGTGCCCCAGTGTCCCCACATCTCCATGTGATCACCAATCCGGAAGCTCTCCACACCCTACCCCCAGAGCCGGGGCAAGGCTGAAAGTTTCAACCCTGTGGTCACACAGCTGGTGCTCCTGGCAACCAGCCCCATCCTCAGGTGCTTTCCAAAAAGTCACCTCATTCACATAACAGTAGACAACCTGTATCCTTCTCATCACTTACAAAATTGCAAGAGTTTTAGGAGCTATGAGCCAGGGACTGTGGGGAAAAAACATATATATGAGGAAATAACATTTTGGTCATCTGAATGACCAAATATATATTTCTTGTGAAAGGTAATATCACACACAAATATCTTTTAGTATGACACAGTTTCCTTACAGGGGTGTCCAACCTTTTGGCGTCTCTGGGCCACACTGGAAAAAGAATTGTTTTGGGCCACACATTAAATACATTGCAACACGTAATCACAAAAAAAGTCTCAAAATGTTTTAATTAAATTTATGATTTTGTGTTGCGCCACATTCACAGCGATCCTGGGCTGCATGTGGCCCATGGGCCACAGGTTGGACACCCCTGCTTAGTACATCCCCAAATGGGATAGATGAATGGATACACAGACAGACAGACAGATATACTTGCTAAGTGTCAAAGTTGAAAAATACTTCTAGTGTCCACAGATTAAATAATGTTAGAGAAAAGCAGAATAGAGATGAGCTTTCCTTGAATTAGAAATTCTCAAACCTATTGAAACTAAATATCTGGTCCCAGAGCGTAGGGATGTGTGTTTCACACATGGTCTCAGCCAGCAGGCTGGGAAGCAGTGGGAATGTGAATTTTAGTCTCTACTGGAAATTACGATGCAGCCTGTTGAAGCTGGCAGCTGGGAGCCCATGGCTTAGCGGTACTGCTGTGTCACATATTTAGTCTGTGCTGTCCACCTGTGGCTGTGGAGCTCTTCGGATGCAGCTAGAGTGGCTGAGGAAATGAAACTGTACTTTAATTTTTCATTTGAATGCAGATAGCCACATGCGACTAGTAACTATTATGTTAGAGCAGCTATAACCTACAGTACACCACCCTGCACTTGGGGGTGAAATGAAGCCATTGTTCAGCCCACCCTTCCAATAGGTGCATTCTGTTGCCGTGACACAGTGAGACTCAGACCTTTCACTCTAACTTCTGGGTTCTGGTGGGAGCAGACACGGCTCCAGAACCTCCTACTGGGAAGACCCAGGAGCCATCGTGCCTTCTGGAGCCACACCCAGTCATGAGAGCTGGGTTTTGTAACCTAATTTGCTCAGCATAGTCTTCAGCCCCCTGCTCAGAGCATGAAACGATGCTTCTCACAGCCTTCATCATCCCCATGCAACAGCAAACCAAAACCTCCTCACCCCAGGATTTCGAACCATGTTTGTTTTCATAGCTGTTTTATTTTTAACTAAGGAAATCATTCATAATATTCTCTCCTGTTGTTTAAAGGGTTTAAAAGTTCAGCATGGTGAATTTTTATGGGACTTTTATGGGAAGCCGAGTGTTGTAAACATACCCAAATTATCTCGGTAGTGTCATTTACCAGATCCTTTCCTGTGCACACCGACCTGACTTCCCTTCAAAATATGAAACAGATGGGTTCAATTAGAATCCTCTAGCTATCTCAGGCAATATGGTGGGGCTTCTCATATTCTAACCTGGTAAGGTCGTTATAACTCTTGAACAGAAACAATAGTCCCCATCAAGACGGAGAGCTTGGTGGCAGCAGAGGCTATGTCTGTCCAGGGCTCTGTTCCAGTATCATAGCATGGCATCTGCTATCCCATCGAGGTTCAGTGCGTGTGGGTTGAATGAATTCCTATCCTTGCCATAGAGAGAGTGGGCTGAAGGCATGATACAAGGAAGAGAAAGACAGCATTCAGGGAAAGGCCACATTTGGGATCAAAGCAATTTGATATAGGACAAAATGCTTGCCCTCCACAGCTTTCCTCTGTCATATTGAGCAGGTGAGAAGAAAGGTTATAGCTCCAAGAAATCCAGTTCTGTCCTGGTGAAGATTGTTTCGTACCTCAAGAGGTGATTTCCCAGACTGAGAATTGTAAAGGACTCTGAAGGCTTGAAATTGCTTGCAGAGGTGGAACCAGGAGAGTCTGGTTTACGTCCAGCTTTTAATAATTCCACTGCCCTTTACTGTGGCCTATGTATTTATTTTTCATCTCATGTTACAGTACAAAGAAACTTAACAGTCAGACCGCCCATGGTTGTGATGTTTTCTGCCCACTTATCGGCATTTTTTATTTTCCTGAAATTTTAGGCACAGAAAAATGAGAGAGAATCTATCCGACAGAAGTTGGCACTCGGGAGCTTCTTTGATGATGGCCCAGGAATTTACACCAGCTGTAGCAAAAGCGGGAAGCCAAGCCTTTCCTCTCGGTGAGTGTTCTTTTGAATTGATTTTCTGATATATGTACCTAATGGATTTTGTCATCTGACTACACATTTCATAAAAGATATCCTTTAAATCCTTGAGTATTTTTTTTTCATAATACTATCACCTTTATTTGGAATCTGGGCAGACCTCACCCTGTTTGTTGGGTTGGTTTTTTGAGTTTTAGTTTTGGCGTTTTTTTGGCCCATTTGCCCAGCTACTTGAGGTCAGATTTCTATATTTGACTTTTTTTCTAGACACTGTTCTGATTTTGTGCGGTGATGAGGGAATCGAGGTACACTCCAAGACAAGCTGGCCGACGCTCAGAGGAGTGTGGCAGACCACCAGATTTCCCATTAGGCGCCCCAGAGCACCCAGCATCCCTCCCTCGTATCCCTGATTGCAGTGAAAACTGGCAACTGAGAAATGCAGTTCCCGCCCTGATTATTTACCACTTATTACAGTGCCGAGCTTCACCTGTCCTCCAGATGGCTTTTCTTCATCTTAATTTATTTCAAGATATCATTGCTCATTTATCGATATTTCAGTATAACATTGGCTATTTACGTAGCTTCCAATCCCAATTAAAATATATAATTTAAAATTATAATTTTACCCAGCAAATAAGGCTGTTGATGAGAGCTTCTCAAACGTTATTATGCGTGTGAAACACCTGGGGATTTTGTCAGCATGCTGATGCTGATGCTGAGTCATTAGGGTTAGACGCGGCTCAAGATTCGGTATTTCTAACAAGCTCCGGCTGCCAGTCCGTGGGTCACACTTTGCTTAGTGAGGCAATCTGAAAAGGTAACTATTATGAATATGGGTGTTCCGAGTGGTTAAAACACATAGAACTTGGTTTTTAATAAAGATGGTGGTAGCTGAAGATGCATCAGCATTCTCTTGATGCCTCCCCAAATGCCCATTTCTGGTCAGAATGGCTGGGTCTTCCTTTGGACTCAGTGAGAGTGCATACTCCATGTATGAGTACTAGGTATATGTACACACACACACACACACACACACACACACACACACACACTGTGTAAGGTCGGGTGTGGGAGACACAAGATAGCATTCATGAATTCATTCAACCATCCACCCTTGCTTTCACGTGCTGCTTGGAATTGGTCACTTTAATATCTATTTAAATCTATCTGGCTTTCAGTAAGCCTTGTATTTTACTTCAGTCCAATGCTTAGAGATTCATTTAAATCAGCAAAAATCAGAAAGCACACACACACTCGCGTGTACACATATTTAGGGTCTCAGCAGGTGAGCTAGTTCGTCTGGACAGGAGCTGCCGTTGCGCCATGCAGAGGTAGGCGTCTCTTCCTCGGTTCCCTCCCTCTTTTCATGTGGCATCCCAGAGCCAGAAGGTCAGCCCTTCCCTTCGCTGTAGCAGCACCTGCTTGCCCTCCCAGTGGGGTGAGGTAGGAAGAGCTCTGGCCTGGGCCCCTAGAGACTGGAGGATTAGTACTAGTGAGCTTCTGGTTTTGAGGCTTGGTCAGTTTACTTAGTTTTATCATGCCTCAGTTTCCTCATTTTCATAAAATGAGGAGATTGAATCCTATAGGCTTAGAGGTTTCTGCTACTGCTCTCTAATATTCCCCAAAGCACCAAAAAGTTTTCTTCTAGAAATTCCATTTCTCTGCTCAGCGATATCATATCTATGGGGTCCAAATGGGAGATTTTTGTTTTTTAAATCAAAGTTAGCTAGCTAGATAGATATAGGTAGATACGGTATACACATACATATACACATGCATACATATGGCTGTGAAAGCAAAATAGAATAATAACTATAAGGTATATAATACCATGAAATACAAGTAACAGTCTCCTGTCCAATCCCTCTCTGTTTTTGTCCCACTCTCCAGAAACTTTGAACTCCTTGGCTGTTTCTTCTAGTATTTACATATATTTCTCTAAGTAAAATGCTTGTCTTAGCATTTACTTTTAAGTGACCATCTTTCGAGCACCTACTGTAGAAATGTGGGCTTTAGCTGCCTTTTACAGCCATCTCACAGACACACCTATGTACTCCGGACCCTGTTCTCTTCATGGTTATATCACGGTTTGGGGGCAAATAACTGCTCAGTGTTTCCATTGTTTGGGCATATATTATTCATACTGAACCGGGTCACAAGCTATGATTACTTGAGAAGTTTTTTTCTCCTGAATTTAAAATTGCCCCATTTTCCCTTTTGCTGGTCTGTGATTTCAACTGCTATATAATATTTCGCTATGTGAATATAGTCAGTTTCTTCTGCCACTGTCCTGATGATGGGCATTGAGTTTTTCCAAAGGTTTTGCTCTTGTAAACATTACTGCGCATAAATGTGCTTGTACACATCTTTTGCTCTCTGTGTGCAAGAGTTTCTCTTTGATCCCACCTAGGGATGGAATTACTAGGAAAATACATGAATGCTCACATTTAGAAGATAATGCCAGTCTGTTTTCTTTTTTTTACGATTTTTATTTATTTTTAAAGAAGTTTTATTGATTATGCTATTACAATTGTCCCATTTTTTCTCCCCTTTATTCCCCTCCACCCTGTGCTCCCTTTCCCACCATCATCCCCCCACCTTGGTTCATGTCCATGGGTCAGACATATAAGCTCTTTGGCTTCTCCGTTTCCCATACTATTCTTAACCTCCCCCTGTCTATTTTGTACCTACCATTTATGCTTCTTATTCCCTGTACCTTTTCCCCCACTCTCCCCCTCCCCACCCCGCTGATAACCCTCCATGTGATCTCCATTTCTGTGAATCTGTTCCTGTTCTAGTTGTTGGCTTAGTTCATATTTGTTTTTGTTTTTTTAGGTTCAGTTGTTGATAGTTGTGAGTTTATTGTCATTTTACTGTTCATAGTTTTTGATCTTCTTTTTCTTAGATAAAGTTCCTTTAACATCTCATGTAATAAGGGCTTGGTGATGATGAACTTCCTTAACTTGACCTTATCTTGGAAGCACTTTACCTGTCCTTCCATTCTATATGAAAGCTTTGCTGGATAGAGCAATCTTGGATGTAAGTCCTTGCCTTTCATGTCTTGGAATACTTCTTTCCAGCCCCTTCTTGCCTGTAAGGTCTCTTTTGAGAAATCAGCTGACAGTCTGATGGGAACTCCTTTGTAGGTTACTGTCTCCTTATATCTCTTGCTACTTCTAGGATTCTCTCCCTCATTTTAAGCTTGGGTAATGTAATTATGATGTGCCTTGCTGTGTTCCTCCTTGGGTCCAACTTCTTTGGGACTCTCTGAGCTTCCTGGACTTCCTGGAAGTCTATTTCCTTTGCCAGATTGGGGAAGTTCCCCTTCATTATGTTTTCAAATAGGTTTCCAATGTCTTCCTCTTCCTTTTCTCCTTCTGGTACCCCTATGATTCTGTTGTTGGAATATTTAAAGTTGTCCTGGAGGTTCCTACACCTCTCCTCATTTTTTTTGAATTCTTGTTTCTTCATTCTGTTCTCATTGAATGTTTATTTCTTCTTTCTGGTCCAAACTGTTGATTTGAATTCTGGTTTCCTTCTCTTCACTGTTGGTTCCCTGTACATGTTCCTTTATTTCACTTTTCATAGCCTTCACTTTTTCCTCTGCTTTTGTGACCATACTCAACCATTTCTGTGAGCATCTTAATTACCAGTGTTTTAAACTCTGCATCTAATAGGTTGGCTATCTCTTCATCGGTTGGTTGTATTTTTCCTGGAGCTTTGACCTGTTCTTTCATTTGGGCCATATTTTTTGTCTCGGCACACCTGTTACATAGTAAGGAGCAGAGCCTTAGGTATTCGCCAGGGCGGGGCAACCCACGTAGCTGCCTTGTGACGTTGTATGTGGGGGAGGGGTCTGAGAGGGAACAATGCTGCTTACTCCACTCTCTGCCAGCTTTCAGTCACTTCCCCTGCTTCCCCCAAGCAAACTGGGCCCTTCTGGTGCTAATTCCCAGGTAGGTGGTTTTGTATACCTTCTAGGACCCTGTCGGTCTTTCCAATGAACTCTCCTGTGAGGCTGGGAGTTTCTCCCACTGCAGTACCCACAGGTTTTTTCAGTCAGAGGTCTGAGGCTTTATTTCCTCGCACTGGAACCCTGGGTTGTGTGGTCTGTCTTGCTCCCCAGTTGTTCCTCCCGGTTTATCCACATATGGGTAAACATAGGACCCCCCACACACACTCCACCAGCCGCTGCCTCACTGGTCTGCCAGCCAAAACCTTGCACAAGTCCTCTCTGCACCCCCTACCAGTCTGGATGAATGAGTGTTCTTTAACTCCTTAGTTGTTGGACTTCCATGCAGTTCGGTTTTCTGGCAGTTTTTTTTTTTTTTTTAATTTGTTTTTGTCCTTCTTTTGGTTGTGCGAGGAGGCACAGTGCACCTACCTACGTCTTCACCTTGGCCAGAAGTGAGATACTTTTAGAGAGAAGGGAAGGGAGGGAGAAAGAGGGAGAAAAACATCAGTGTGTGGTTGCTTTTCACATTCCCCGTACTGGGGACCTGGCCTGCAACCCAGGCATGTGCCCTGACTGGGAATCAATCTGGTGATCCTTTGATTCTCAGGCTGCCACTCAGTCCACTGAGCCACACCAGCCAGGGCTAATCTTTTTTCCAAAATGGTTACAAGTTTCATGCTACGAGCAGTGTTTCAGAGAGCCTGTGGATCTATAACCTTTCTAACACTTAATATTGCCAATTTATTTTAAACTTTAATTAATTGAATGGTATAACATAGTGTTACTTTGTGTTTATTAGCCATCCCTGGTTCTTCATCTGTGAAATGTCATTTGGATCCTATGGATTCTCTTCTTTTTTTAATTGATTTATGAAAGTCATGTAGTCATGATACTAATCCGTAACACGCTGTATACATTGCAGGTACCTTTCCCAGATTGTAGCTTGTCTTTCCACTTCTTCAGTGTGTCTTTTATGACCACAAATTCTTAATTTTAATAACATACATTTTTATCAAGCTTTTAGAGTCAGTACTTTCCTGTGTCTTATATAAAATCTTCCTCTACCCCAAGGTCCACAAGACATTAACCCAGATGTCCTACAAGAGTTGAAAGTGTCGGTTGTTTTTCTAAAGTCTGTAATAAATCAGGAGTTGGTTTCTTGATCTGGTATGAGGAGAAATCTAATCTTACCTTTTTCCATGTACATGATTATTTTTTGCATCATATTTATTAAACAATCCTTTTTTACTCGCTGATTTGACCACTTCTGTATGTAACAGACATTAACTGGAATACATTCTATTTCATTGATGAGTGTTTCTGTTCCTGCATTAACACTAGACAGTCTTAATTACTAGAGGTTCAAAAGAAGTCCTGATATTTGGACCAACAAGTCCCTCTTCTTACTCTTTTTCTTCAGAAACACACTGCCTGTTCTTTTTTATTTTATATTTATTTTTCTATATATTTTTATTCTATATAAATTTTAAATCATCTAATCAAGTTCAGCAAAATATTCTCGTAGGATTTTGACTGGAATTGCGTTGAATCTATAGATAAATTTAAGGGAGAATTAGATTTTCACTATGTTAATCCTTTGATCCATGGATATGGCCTACCCCCCCTTTATTTAGATTTTATAAATATTTCTTAAGGTTTTATAATTCCAGCTTAATGTACATTTTTTCTTGTATTTATTTGTAGATATCTGATATTCTGGTTTTATCTTAAATTCTCTTGAATAACCCTCTCATCTGCTGCTGGTGAACAGAAATGCACCTAACTTTCTGTGGCAGTCTTCTACCCAGTCTCTCTGTTATCATCACTCCTGTTACTTCTCTGACCTCATTACTCCCAATAAAGTTGCCTCTACATTCTCTGAGACTTTTAAATAATATCATCCACACAAAAAGTAGCAGCTTTATTTCTTTCTTCACAATCCTCATGCTTCTGGTTGTTTTACTACACTGGGTAGGTATGCTAATACATTGCGGATTAAAAATGGTACTAGTTGGAGTCCTTAGCTTGTTTCTCATATTAAATGGAATGCTTCTAATGTTTCCCCATTTAGGATGATGTTAAATTTATGTTTTCTTTAATGTTTCTCTTGGTGATATTAATGATATTCCCTTCTATTTATAATTTACAAATAATTTTTATTGTGAATAAGTATTATGTTTTTCTGCATTTGTTGAAGTGATTATATGATTCACTGTATTAAGTTAGTAATGAATTGATGAATTACATTTAAAGAGCTTCAAAATGTTGAACAATCTTTACATTCCTATATAAACCTGAAGTGGTTGAGGATTTTCTCTTTTTGCAGAAACTATTGGATTTCATTTATAATATTCTATTTAGGATTGTTACATTTCTGTTCACGAGTGACATGGGTCTGTTACATTCTTTTCTCCTAATATTTTTCTCTGGTTTTAGTATCAGGGTTATGCTGGCTTAAAAATAAGCTTGATATTATTTTGTCTTTCATTTTTTTATTATTGTTTCCTCTTCCTTGATGTCTAAGAAAAGCCTGCATAATGTTGGAGTGACCTGTTTTTCACCTGCATGATCATACGGGCCAGGCACTTACTTTGCTTATTTGCTTCAGCCTCTTTCATTTCCTGTGCAGATATAAGATTGTACACATTTTTTATTGCTTCTTCAATCAGTTCTGATTAATTATATTTTTCTAAGAATGTGTCTGTTTTGTTTATGTTTTCACAATTGTTGGCATGATACTTTTTCATCTCACTGAAGGCATTAATTTTAGGTATTGTCAAAAGGTTTTCTTCTGATTTCTATATTGTCCATGGCTTTTTCTGAGTTTAGTTTTTTGGTTTTGATTTATACCCATTAATAATTAAATGTAAAACTCAAAAAGCTGTTTAATGAACTCTCTAGTTGGGGCTTGGTGGCATATACTGTCTCCTCAAGAGACCTTCTCTGACCACCCAGTGAAACGGTAAACACCCAGCATACCGATTGCTTTCCCTCCTCTCACCCTGTTTGTCCTCTTATCCTGATTGTTTTTCTTTGTGATTCGTGTCACTGCCTGACATCTGCTCTTTGTCTTTCTCCAGCACTAAAATACAAGTTCCATGTCAACACATCTGTTTTGCTCACCACCATAACTATTGCCTAAAATAGCACCTAGTACATAGTCAGTCACTAAACAGTTGTTGAATTAATGCATGGTGAACTTGCCTTTAGAATGGTCAGGTAGAAGCACAACCATTTCATTAAGGTGCATCCGATTAAAACCACCTAAAACTATCCTTTTTCTTGAGCTGTAAGTCATCACAGAGAACTCTACAACCTCATCCAAAAGAGTCTGAAGCCTGGTTGTTAGTGTTTTAAGACTCTAGCAAGGGAAGGGTTGAAGGTTCAGCATGTAGAATTCCCCTTAATTCTCTTGGGTCAGTAAGGCCCTTTATTGCCACTCCAGCTGTGCCTGACTGTGCCCAGTCCAGAGCTCCTTTGATTCAGCGCCTGCAGATCACAGCCTCCCACATGCTGCTGGCCAGAGGGCCATAGGTAAACAGGGCAAATAGAGGGTCCAGATAGATAGTCCTGTCGGGTGCTGTCAAATGCCTCTCATACATCACCTGCATTTTATCTTCCAAAATTTTTCAAGCTCTCTTATGTGCTGTTGTCTTCCATTTTCTTTGTCCATGTAGCTTTATGCCTTTTCTCTTCCTTTAATATTATTTTAATAGGATTTCAGAAGAGAGATTAGATATATAGCTGTCTTCAGGATACCATATTTAAATAGAAGTCTCATGAAGTGTTTTTTTTTTCAATTACAATTTACATTCAATATTATTCTGTATTAGTTTCAGGTGTACAGCATAGTGGTTAGTCAATCATGTAATTTACAGAGTGGTCCCCCCAGTATTTCAACTACCCATTGACTATATTTCTTATGCTGTAATTTACATCTCTGTAACTGTTTTGTAACTATCAATTTGTACTTCTTAATCCCTTTGCCTTTTCCACCCTGTGCCCCAACCTTCCTCCCTTCTGTCAACCATCAATCTGTTCTCCATGTCTGTGAGTCTCTATTTTTGTTTATTTTGTTCTTGACATGCCATGTATAAGTGGAATGGTAACAGAAATACCTTCTGAAGCAAAATCCTCTGCAGAAACCCTGTGTGTAAAACAGAGCCGTCCTCGCCTGGTCCAGGAGGACTGAAGGACAGGGACTGGGATATCGCTGCCCAAAAGATGCCTCCCCCATCACCTCCCATCCGTGCCCCTCTCCATCCCTCCCCTGCCGGCCCCCGGAGCCCACCTGAAACTCTCCTGGCAGAGCTAAGCTTGGAAATCACTGAGTCATCTACCCCCTTTGGAGACGCAAAGATCTAAACACATGTGTTTCACAGTAGCTCAGAACAAGCTGCACTTGTTGACTCGCCATAAGGAAGATTATTTATATCCTGTTCTCTCAGATGTTTTCATCTCCACATGCTGGGATGAGATCATCCTCTGTGAGAACACGATGACTTTTTGGATACTTCTTAAGATGATGATTAATAATGACACTTAATGTTTCTAAGAAATATCTCTTTATTGCCATAAATTTAAAGTCTGCAAAGACTGTCATTCCTCCTCATCAGAAATAATGTAGGAGAAAAGCCCTAGGAAATGTTCAGTTGCATTTGTATAACCCATATTCCCCATCCCTATTAGAATTAACTTTTTCTAATGTATTACAACCCTTGAAATTCTTCATGGAGCTAGAAATACCTCCCCTCTTACCTACCAAAGTACTTGAGGGATGTCAGATCTTTGAGGTCACCACAGTATGCGAACATGTACCAGAGCACATGCGTTGAATTAGTTAAATAATCCAAACTAGGTAAATCTGACATGAACGCACCTCTCTGAAAGCTCAGTACTCGGTTGTAAATGAGGCTGAGGTCTTAAAATTAATTGGCCAAGCAACGAATTCTGAAGTGCTGAGCTTACTTTTAAGGTGGCGACTGCCCACAGAAATGGCATCTTTGTTTGGTAAAATTATTGAGTTCTGTGTATGTGTTTTAAAGACTGTGCGTGTGGGCACGTAAAAATCTCATGCGCGTTCCGTGAGACATGAAATGGCGCGGGGTCTTCTGGGAAGACGTGTTTAAGCCACACCTGTGAGTGTAGGTCCTTCTCAGTCGTCCCCACTGACTGTTTCTAATTGGTGACATCTCCTAAAGCACTTTTGAGAAGAGTGACAAGCTGTTAAATGTAAGCTAGGCTTACGATAATCCCATAAAGATGTTTCATGCCTAACATTGCAGCAAAAGAATTTCTGATATTGCTTCATAACTCTACTAATTAAATTTGACTGATACTGAAGTATGGCAAATGTAGGAAGTGCCCATTTTTTTTCTTCAAAATTTGCTAATCCACACATAATCAGCCTTTCAAATGGAGACTGTATGACCTTTGTCATTTTCTTCTATTTAAAAATATTTCAGCGAAACTTTTAAAAGCTTAAAAGGGAATGATAAAAATAAATTACCTATTTTTGAAATAAGGTTTCTAAGAAATATTAGGTCTAATCGTGTTCTTGAAAAAATAAATATTCCTTTTTTATGAGTATAATAATTTTCTATAGAATTGTTTTATTGACCAAACTGATCTTGAATCAGCATTAGAGTTCGGATGCTGGGTTTCTGCAGCTTAGTGCCGTAGAAGGAGTGGAACCTGGCCCGGCGGCCACAAGACCACAGGACAGAGTGCTGTTTAGTGGTAGACACCCAGGAAGTCTTTCATTTTTCAAACATCACACCCTGATCGGACCTGGTAGAGAAGACTCTGCCTTCTTCACTTTCCTTTTCTCCAAGTAACTGCAAAATTACCTCTCAGCTCCCTTCTTGCCTTACCCCAAGATAGATTTTATTTACATGCAAATAAATATAAATAAGATCTAATACCATCCTTTTCATCAAGTACGAGATGAGATGGTGTAACCTAGAACAGGCCATGCTCTCCTCTCCAAATATTGTGAATATTATGAAAACAGAAATCCCCCAGAGAGCTTTTGAGCAGCTGGTTTGAATAATGATGACTGTTTACTCGTCTCAACCATTGCAACATACCCAAACCAAAACGCCTGTCGCCCTTGTTCGTATAGGTTTATTGGTGAGTGGCGGAAACAAGACCGATAATAGGTACCCACCACATCCTTCTGCGTTTGGGTGGGGGGACAGGGAGTGCGAGAGCCTGGGGAGTTGTAGCCAGTGCACAGCATTGATCTAGCGAGCCATTAAAGAAACAGGTTCGCGGAGCTCTGACCGTGAGGGGCTGAGAATCTGCATGTATAATCTGCCGAGGAACCACAGGTCGAACCAGCATCATTTTGCCAGGAATGTGAATCATCCTTCTGTCTCTAATGATGATATTTTTTGCATAATTTCCTGGAAGAAGTAAGCATAAGGGTCATATATACCCAGCACGGGTGTCCTGTTCCATCACAATGAAATTGGCTTTCTGAGGCATCTTTCTTGCAGTAATAGGTGCATACTGTAGCAACCTATTTATTACCTGCAACATATGTTTTAAATTTCATATTAATCTCAGACATATATACCAGTAATTTGCTTAGAAACCCTTTTTTTTGTATTAGTAATTCCAAGGTATGTGTCATTGCAAATGGATGTTTACAAATTCTCCTTTTGATATTAGTTGAAAAAAACCTATAGTTTTTTTATAACCTCCTCCAAGGATTTACCTCTAGTATTCTAAAGTGCTATACAATTTTATAAGTAACATTTGAAACAAGACTTGAAGTGGATCTCCTGAAGAGCAAAAAGCTTAAAATGGCAAAACAAATTTAATTATGTAAGCAATTCTTCTCTTTCACAAACCTGAAAGAAAAGCAAATTGGTATTTGAGAAATTTTCTTTGTCTAATAAATAGCCTGGCTTTACAATAATGCCAATGACCCCAGTTTAATTAGGTGCAATTAATTTTGTGCAAGCAAAATTTGACATCTTGCTAGAGGCATAACCAGCTGTACCCTGTCTTACGATTTTTTTTTTTAAATCACCAATGAGAATTCATTGTCAGAGCTATTGCGAAAGGGTGGGAGGCAGGAAGAAAAAGGCCACAGGGCTGCATTTTATATTTAAAATTGGCTCCAGTGGACAGCTGAATGTTTAATTAAAAGAGCTTCTAGGAGTGATTTTTCATTGATGCGTCATCTTTGACAGGTTGTCATGACTTTATTACTGTGGTTTGCACGCCCTTGAGCAGGGCTCCCACACATGTGTCTCCACACACGCAGCTCGCGTGAGGCCTGGGCCCCCTGTGAGAGTTTACCAAAGCATTCGCTGCTACTAGATAACACCCTCACTTGACTTCGGGTGAGCTGTGCCACCCGGAGATTTCCACAACCCCAGTTCAATCTTACAGAATGTTCTGTACCCCTGGATTGGTCTCATTATTCAGATTATCACTGCATTAAAAACCTGTGGAAGATATTTCGAAGAACCACTGCCAACTAAGTGATGATACATGCCTCCTGTCACCCAGAATTTTTATTTTAGTTATTGAAAGAGTCTTTTTAGAATTACTTAGATATACATAGGCCTTTTGTGCATACAGGGAAAAATAGTGAAACTTGTTTGTTGAGTCCAACAAATTTTCACAATCAGGGTCCAATTCTCTGTTGAACTACTTTCCCTCAAAGGCCTCAGTCTTTGCTTTTCCCCACACTGTCACCCTGTGTGCCGTCAGGGATGCTGAGTCCCCTTCTAAGCCACTGTCCCCATGCTATAGGTTTTGATGCTTGAGCTTTGTTCTTATCAGAAGACATGAACGGCCAGCTCCAGGGCCAGCCTCTTTCCTCGGAGGTCCTTAACTGGTCTGTTGGTGGTCGGGGCTTCAGTTCAATGGAGTGGGACTGCCACCAGCTGCCCAGGTGGTGGAGATCGCGAGGCATGTCCTGACTTTAAAGATGGCAGAATGTGCATAACCATGCTCCCTGGAATCAAGGCAGTTCAGTAGATCTCCTGCATTCTTCTTAATGGCTGTACAGAAATCAAATGGCCACACGTTAAATCATGAAAGAGAATGCCTTGGAGATAAAGCTTGCTGTGCAACCAAGTCTGCACGAGAGGCCCAGCATTTTTTTAAACATAACAAAGAGTGGTGAAAGCAGTGATTCTGTGTTCGCAAGGTGGGAAGGCTGCCATGTTCACCAAATCCAGGCACTGACCCTCGGACTGCCATACCTTTACCCCCACCCCGCAGACACTGTCACAGGTCTGGTGGGGGATGAGCATTTCTTCAGCCCCAGCAGCTGAAACTGTGTACCAGGCTGGGCAGATACAAGTCTAAACTCTGTCTGGGCTGAGCGGAGTAAACAGGCAGGCTGGCCTTAAAAATACAGACAGCCAAGTGTATGGCGATTATTTTAGAGCCTAATATCTGCTGCAGGTCCAAGAAGGAGACAGGGAGGGAGGGAGACTGGGCTGGATGGATGTCAGTGGTTGAGTAAAAGAGCCCATCCACAGAAATGCTCACTTATAAGAAATTATGTTTCTTGCTGTCCCCCGAGACGATCTCCCATCACCCAGCACCCTGTCAAAAACAGAGCCCAGCCTGACTCAAGTGTGAGTCACGGTCCCTGCAGACACGCAGTGTGAGTCAGACACACAGCCACCCTCTGCAGCTGTCCAGCATTTCATCCTGCTCACCTTTTCTCCAGCACAGAGCACTAATCAGCTCGCCCGTTTTCTCTCCTTTTCCTTCTTGTGATTCCTGCTAAGGGCCCACACGTGGCAACTCAGAAGCACTCACAAGAAAAAAAATTCCAAGTCAATTCCATTACTTCCACAAAAAAATACCTAGGTATATTTCCTATTTGGTGCGTATGTCTCCACAATTTTGTTTACAGAGTTGAAATTTTACTGTGCCTACTGTTTTATGAGATGTTTTTAAATATATCATGAACATTTTTCCATAGTCATAACTTTCTGCTATCATATCTATTTTTACTAGCTGTATAATGGCCCATCATATATTTCACCAAAACATGCTTAATCAATCTCTTATTGTTAGACACTGGAGTTGTTTCCAGTTTTTTTTGTTTTGTTTTCATTTTGTTTTATTTTTCGTCTTTTCTTTTTCTCTTCCATTCATGAATTTATTCTGTCTTTCTTAAAGTGCCCTGGCCTCTCAAGGAAGACCCAAGTTCTACAGTAGAGGACCAGCTTGGTGACCCTGTATAATTTAATCTCCCAGCCTTAGTTTTCTCGTATGTGAAAAGGAGATCAGAACACTTACTTCCTGTAGCTCTGGAGATGGGAGATAAACTATAAAGTGCCTAGCATGTAGTGGATGCTCAAAAATGGTAATTCTTTTTTTTTTTTTCAGAGTGCAGATTGCTTAGAAATCACTGGGCTTCAATTAAGATGAGAGTAAACCATATTTGGCGTCGAGGAGAAGCAGCCTCTTTCTGGTCTTCAGTTAATGCTAAAACATAGTTGTGGCGAAAATGCATTTTTCCAACATTAAGATCCTATAATTCCAAATTTGATTACGTGTAAGTGGTCATTAGTGAAGGAACCGGACACAGCCGTGGAATTAGATCCAGCAGCTGCCTGAGGAACGCACATGTGTGTTTGCAGCTCTCTAGAGACTTGGGGTAGGACTTTTTCTTCGCCAAAGAAAAGCTGGAGACAGCTAGGTGCCTTCCCCATTAGTCTCTTGGGTGGGGAAAGTGCTGTGGCCATGTGGTGTGGGATGCCTCCCAGCCATCACGTGCACATGTGCAGATAGAAGGATCTAGAACTAGCCTCAGAAAAGGAAGCAGAAAAAGAGAGAGTGCAGGATTAGGAGGAAGAAACCCAGAGAAGGCCCTTCACACTTCAGCACCTTGGGAGCTGCCTCTCAGCATCTGCTGAGGAAGCCTGTGTCCTGTAGGAGGTGGTTCCTCTTCCCCCCACTTGTCTCTTCAGCATGTAGTTCAAAACTACCCTTAACGTCTCAGGGCATATACCATACCTGGCTTTCCACCCCTCTCCTGCATTTTTCCCTCAGCCCCAATTCACCAGGCTCTCTTTTGCACTTCCCTGCTCATTCACTCTTCTTGGTTAACACCTTATTAATTAATGTCCAGGTTACTCAGTATCTTTTCTCATATATAAGATAGGGAATGTGTAGTGTGTGTGTGTGTGTGTGTGTGTGTGTGTGTGTGTGTTTAGTTCTCCACCAGTGCCCCGTACAGTTCACATTTTTATTTGTACATTGTGATTTAACGATCCAAGCATTGGTAGCTGTTAGGAAGATGTGGTTTCTGTTATTCTTGGTTCAGCTATTACTATGCAACCACTTAGTACAGGGGTTGTGAACTATAAAATGTCTTCAGGGGCCAGCAAGAAACAGAAGTGAGTAAAGAAGCCCATAAAAGGCAATAGGTAGAACTGGAGCAAACTAGAAAGTGTGTGCCCTGGGCCATGGGGACCAGCAGATGCTCTGCACTAGCCTGTTGGTGCCAGAGTTTGCAGAGATGCTGGTGCCTGGTCAGCGAATGACTGGATGGATGCACAGTTAAACATCCCCTTTCTCTCTAATACAGTTACAAAAATCATTTGCAGGCCTTTTGTGTGTGTGATGATGTATGTTGTACCAGCAAAATTCTCTCCTATTAAATGAAGACCACTCCTTTTTAAAAAGTCATCACCCCATGCATCACACAGCCTGTAGCAAAGACAGTTCACACGTTCCCTCTAAAGTAAAATAAGAAATGGCAGTGTATTTTCACAAGAACAAATATCGGGAAGCAAATACTTTGCTTTTTCCTTTTATTAAAAAGAATAGTAATCGGTGTTTCGGTAACTCATATAATAAATGGCAATATGGAACAGTCGGTGAGGAAAGGAAGAGGAAGATGCAAGGTTTGGGGGTGGGCAAAGTATGTTATGATTTGCCAACCTCCCTTCAGCACACCCCACAGAGACCATCCCACACGTGCGGCATCTAGAACGTACCCAGGGCTCAGCTGTTCTCGCATTCTTTCTTCACAACAAATTCTTAGAAAAATGAACCGTGTTTACAGCTACCCTTGGGTAATTACAGTCACATTTTATGTTCCTTCCCCTTTGAAATTCTTCTGAAACTGAAAAAGATAAGGTATAAAAAATATGACTGATTATTCATCATGTGCAGAGTCTTTGAATAATGCATCACAGATCCATTAAAATAAGTGGAAATCATGTATTTTAACAGCCCGTCCACCAGCTAGTTGGTGATGCCGTGTAACGAATGGCACAGCAGGGCCCGTGGCTCCTAGGCACTCTGGTCGTGGACACAGAATGAGCAAGGCATGTTGAAAATCCATAGGCATATGGGAAGTTCCCTCACACTCTGTTTCTTAAGGAAACTGTACAGTTGTCTTGAAATTATCAGCAACTGCAGGAGGTATCTGCCCTTTAAAATTGTATTACCATCACAAGCATGATCTAATAAATCCAAACCTATGTTTATGTGAGGGAAAGGCCACGGGATTGATTCTAAAGCCAGAGGTCCAGCCTATAGTCTCTTGCTTTGTGACCTTGTACAGTTATCCATTGCCACAATGATGAGGGTAGTATGATAAACCACCCACATCAGTGGCATACGATGATAAGCACCAGTTTTAGCTTAGGAGTCTTTGTAGGTCAGCTGAGCAGGTCTGAAGATCAGACCTGGGCTCCCAGGGGCTTACTCATGTGTCCGCAGTCAGTTACACACTGATGGTGAGGCATCCTACTGCTCTTACCTGAGTTCCGTCATGTGTCCCCAGCTTCCGCTGGGACAGCTGCTGATTGAGCTCTGTGCCGCAAAGCCTCTCATCCACCAGCGGCTAGCCTGGACTTGTGGCAGGGTTCCCTGACAGGGAGGCTTGGAAGAGGAATGAAGTCACTTCTGCGTCCTGTTGGCCAGTACAAGTCAGGAGGCCAGCCCAGGAGCAGGGAAGTGGACCCAACCTCTTGATAGAGGAAGCTGCGAAGCCCTCTTACAGATACCAGGAGGGGGAAATTGGGACCATTTTTTATCATGAGGCTGTCACAGTTCTGGACTTCTCTGAGTGACCATACTTTTAAACCCAAATTCATTGTGCCATTTCAAGTGAAGTTAACTAAGAGGGAGTGTAAGGGGTAAAACCCAAGAATTTTAAATATTTATATGAAGATGCCGGTGGTCTGAGCTGGTACTAGGAGATTCCTATTTCTGAAATCAGAAAGCACCAAATAGTTCTGAGGTTGAGAGCTGGCCACAGCCCAGCCCAGCCCAGCGCCAGTCACCACACCCAAGGCCAAGGACTGAGGCCCGATCCACAATGACTACTGGCCCACTGGAAGTCCCAGCAGACTTCAGGGTCATTTCATGGTCTGTCTCAGGAAATAAACTGGTCTTGTCCTTGCATTTTGGAGAAAGTGTTGTCTTTATACCAAATCCTGTCACCACTTGGCTAAATTTTTGAGGTATCCTCTTAGTAGCTAAGAAATGTTCATTTCTACCATCCTCTCAGTTTTGTGTGTATTTAGTGATATCTCTGGCAACAGTAGTGGAAGCCAGCACAAGCATTTTCTAAGTAACAAGTCTTCCTCACTGTAAATGCCAAGCAGATGTGGGTATGAACAGCCTCTCAACTAAGAGCCTGCCCACTCCTGGCCACTTCTGCTCTCACTGAGATGTCCAGAAGGTATACTTAATCTTTATCTTTCCATCTTTCTGAGCATTCTCCGTCCAGAGCACCCTGTTTCCAGACCCGCCAGCCTTCCTGGCAGCAGCACTGGTCTGCGGTGTGGTTTCTCATTGCCTCGTGGTGCTCGTGGTGCTCATGGTGCGAAGGGAGGGGAGGTGTTCGGGAGAACCAGGGCGCAGACCTTGCAGCACGAAAATCCACAGGCCAGGCGGAACCTAAGCAGCCTTTCACAGGCAATGCTCTGCTGAATGCCACTGGAAACATCAAGTGACCTTGACTTGGATACCTTACATTATATTACTGATTAACATGATGAGAGTTGTATTTTGTTTTCACCTCAGGCTGTGCTTGAGAGACCCAGACA
>PVIA01001247.1:100574-301042 GCA_004024845.1 Tonatia bakeri
TGGGAGCCATGGCTGAATTTCCTCAAAGCCACCTTCATCTGAAAACCCGCTTAAAGGCTAAAGGCAAACAAATCCTTTTTGAAACTTGAGTCCATTTTCAGATGTCTTTACAGAAATCCCCTCTGAACCATCAGCTGTTATGTCACATAATTTCCTTTTCTTGAGAGCAGCATTCTTGGTGATTACCGCTGTAAGGAATTATAAGTCTCGCCCAGTAAGAAGCTCTGTTCGGTTTCCCACGGTGATAATGTGGTACTAAGGCGATTTTCTCAGTTTGCACCTGAGGTGTTTTCCATTTCACTCTGAAGTCCTTCCCCTCCCCCGCTTTTTTCCTTTGCCTTTCCTGAGTTAGAGACGCTACATGGGGTGGTTGATCTGGGTCCGAGTTGATCCTAGCACAAAGTTCAGTTTAGGGGCAGAACAGTAAAATCGATGATTGAACTTTCTTAAGAATATTTATCTTTGGACATTTTAAATCTTATTTTGTGATGGTATCGTGGGTTATTTTATATTTTCATAATCTGTATATCCAGTGGCCAGATGCTTCTTTTCAAAACTTTATTCAATAAATGGAAAATGCAACATAACCTTAGATTCAGGTTAGATTTAATTTAAAATGCCTTTTTTATTGTAAAATATGTCTTTTAAATGTCTGGTTTTAATTTGCAATTTTATTTTCCATTATTTCCCAATCCATAGATGTTGACTTTTATTATTATTAATAAGTAGGTATTGGGGTGGGTTGTTTTTTGTTTTTGGGTTTTTTTTTAGCAACTACAGATAATAAATTTTAAAACCTAACTTATAGGGGATCAAAGCATACCCTAAACATAGTAGATTTCTCCAGGAAAATAAAATCCAGTGGGAGAAGGTTACAAGGAAACAAATTCCAGCTTCACAGGCCGGAACCACAGCTGCCCAGTGGGGTTACAAACAGCTCCAGGACGAGCTGTCAGGGCTGAGTGCACACCTGGGCATCGCTGTGGCCAGGCAAGGGCTCCCCTATGTGACCGTATTGGTCCCTTTGCAAAGTCATGTCGCTTTGAAAATTCTGTGTTCCTTTGTCTAGGCTTTCAGAAAATAGAAAACGGAGGGCAGTTCACATGTACAGAACACTGCCTTGTGGCAGCTCTCTGCTAACTCTTATCCTTCTTCCTACAAAACACTGAATGTTTCACCCCATTTGACAGATGAGGACACCGAGGGTCATAGAGTCATATGCCTAGGGATAGACGTGAGGATTCAGAACCCAAGTCCGACTGCACCCAAGCACCCCAGCTAGTCAGACAGTACCTGTGGCCCAGGCCCAGGCCTGGCTCTTCACCTGCCTGTGAGGACAGGAAGGGGATGGAACTGGGCCTCCTGAGGGAAAGGCTGTGTCTTCTTCCCAGGGACTTCTTCCCAGAGAAATGCTCTGGGAGTTCGGTCATTATGGAAGCAAACAATAGGTGGCAGTACGTACACGTAACAATGTGGTGCCTCAACCGGTAGATTTCCTTTTCTAGGTTCTGTATCATTTTCTAAGAAGCACTTTCTAGGAGTCATCTGAGCAGTTTGCACGAAGCATCCCTACCCATTGGAATAAAAAAAAATCAAATACAAGTGTCAACTTGCAAACGAGTAGTTCTTTGTCCTTCTCCCTGTGCGGTAATATCTCTGAGCCATTTGGTATCCTCTGTCCTAAACCTGGTTTAGATAAGTCTTATGATCCTTGCTGTTTAGAAGGCTCCTTTTGCCTTTTCTCTCTCTACTCCTACACACAGACTGGGGGCTACTAGGGATGCTAAGAAAATAACTCTCCCTCACCAAAGAGCAGGAAGATGTGTTCAACTTCAGAAGAAGTTTAGGACAAAGAATTAGACTCCCCATCTGGCCTAGTGTATAGCAGATACACAGGTGGGTGACCCTTGGTGACCGCATTCCAGCAGCACCCCTCCCGGAGCTTCAGGATTTGTCACGAACAGAATGAGCTCCACCCCCAGGGCTCGGAGAGCAACCTGGCAGGCAGCCGGCAGAACCTCACGGTGTTTGGAGGCCGGGCCTTTCTCACCGGGTTTGGGGTTTCCTCAAGTTTCTCTAGGGTGAACCTGTGGTGTGGTTTTTTTCTCAGTGACATAAATGAGCTCCCTTGACTGGCTTTTGGCAACTGCCTTAAATAAAGTTTTCCTTCAGGTGGCCCTATTCTGACTCTTTGGGGGAGGCGTCTTCAGAGAGCTGTGGCCCTGGGTGCTGGCTCCGGGGAGTGTCGGACTGTCCCCGTGGGGCAGGACACTGGGTGACAGCGTGCAGCTTCATTTGGCCGAGAGCCCCATTCATCTTCATCAACAGGAATAGAAACTCAGTGACTAGACACATTTTGGGGGGCTGCCAGCTGTGTGTTTGGTATTGTGCTGGGCACTATAATATGTGGTACGTCAGTATTTTTCACTTAACATGAAATTAGAGTGGAAAAAACTAACACAATATTAGTAAAAGTTATTATCATTTTTCAAGTTGTAAAATTATCAGGTGCTTATTATCCTCTTGTATGTTATCACTTTTGAGTTAAGAGTAATATCAGTCAGGCACTTCTCCACACGAAGAATACATAAAACTGCTTTTTGTTAGCAAAAGCAGGCAGCTCTGTTCAGTGCGGCTGGGTAACAAATGCTGAGTGGACTTGGTGTCCTGTTTGCTTTTGCCCAGCCTGCAGAGTGGGATGAACCTGCAGATCTGCTTTGTCAATGACAGCGGCAGTGACAAGGACAGCGATGCGGACGACAGCAAGACTGAAACCAGCTTGGACACCCCCTTGTCACCCATGGTGAGTCCACAGCTGTGCCTGGGGCTGGACATGTGTGCTTTCCTGGTCTTTCAGGTTCTTTTCTGTTGTTAGTCAGGAACAAGCATTACGGAGATTTAAACAGAGAAATGTCGCTTTGCGTTTCTTGATGTGGTATGCCCCTAAAATCCGACAGTGACTGAAAAATCAGAACTGTGATGCAGCAAGGATGCGTCAGCTCTGTTAAAGTAGTAACTTCTTTCCTATTAAACCATAAGAGAAATCACATGTGCCCTAAAAAGTCCTAAGGGAGTACGCTAAACACCAGCCCTTCCCCACTAGGTTCAGAAATAGGAGCACAGACTAGCAGTAGGACCCCTTCTGAAAGGACGAGGGTGGGGCAGGGTGGGAAAGCCCGTGCAGAGCTGTCACTAAGAGAACCCAGCAAGTGTGTCTAGTATTCCGTATGCATTTCCTGCACACACATTCTAAAAGATGGCTTACTGACCACAGGGGCTCATTGCTGGAATTCCTGCTGCTCTGTGACATCTGCACGTCACTTTCCTCACCAGCCAATCATGTTTTCTTACCAAGAAAACCGTGTTGCTCATTGGATACCTGGGGCCTTGTCTCTACTCCAGAGAACTACATGCTGCCCCAGCTGTGGTTTGAATAGTTTGCTGTGTCTGGTCTTTTGAGACCAAGAATCAAAGAAATTGATTCAAGTTTGTCAGAAATCTGTTGTCCCTGTTATTTATTTATTATGCTAAAATCATAATCTGTTATGGACACTGGGGAGATAAACTACCTCTGTGAGTGTTACTGGAGATGGGTGCACATCAGATCAAGCGGCAAGCTGAATGGATGGAGGGGAGTCTCTCAGGGATGCTCCAGCCCCGCCCCCAGGATGGTACTTGGCACGTAAAGCTCAACGCTGCTCTTCTTCCTTCGCAGAGCAAACAGAGTTCTTCCTATTCTGATCGAGACACTACTGAAGAGGAGTCTGAATCCCTAGATGATATGGATTTCCTCACCAGGCAAAAGAAATTGCAAGCCGAAGCCAAAATGGCCCTCGCCATGGCCAAACCCATGGCCAAAATGCAAGTAGAAGTGGAAAAACAGAACAGGAAAAAGTCTCCCGTCGCTGATCTCGTAAGCAGCCAGTGCTGAAACCCAAGCCAGTGTTTGGTGGTGGCCCATGGTCGAGGCTGTCCCCGCCCTTTGCCAGAATTATGCAAACTTGGGTTTCTCCAAGGCAGTTTGTAAAAAGTACTGTCATTGAGAAATATTTAAGTTTGTTTCTTTTTCCTTTTTCCTATATCACTGAAAGATACGTAAGCAACAGGCTTCACAAAAGTAAAGTCTGCTCTTGATTCACATCGAGTTGTGTTTCTCAGAGGCAATATTCGCTGCCCTGGAAATATCGATATTTAACTTCCTTTAAAGCAATCTCAGTTTAAGGACCTGCTGGTTGTGGCAAACTCACAACTGCTACAGCTTTCATTCCCACCTTGGAACGCAGACGGTATGGCACAGTGGATAAGAGCCTGGCTCTGCCCCAACCTGCTGCGGGGCTCTCCGGGCATGTCACACAAGTCTCAGTTTTGTCACCTGTCAAATGGGACTAGCAGTGACACCTGTGTCAGAGCACGACTGTGAGAACTGGGTGAACAGAGCATCCAAAGCACGTGACACAGTGCTTACAGCGTGGTATAAATTAACAAATAGCTGATGTATTCATTTTTATCTGTGGCATTAACACTGTTTGACTCCCTGGTCATTCGTTCGGGGATGTAATCAGTGACCCATGGTTATCACAGCCTGTGTTAAGAGCCCATCTGGAAGTGTCAGCATTCTGACGGTGGTGGTGTTTTAGGCCTGTGCTGTGCAGGGCCTTGCACCGGGGAAGGGAGACTGGGAAAGCTTTTAAGCCCAGAGCTTGAATCGCAGTGGGGGAGTGGGGGCGGGGGCGGGGAGGAGCAACTGGGTCTTGGGTTCAGTGTGCCTGCTGCTCTGCTCACACCTGCATTCCTCCCCCGCCCCACCCCCACCTCTCCAGCTGCCGCACATGCCTCACATAAGTGAATGTTTGATGAAAAGAAGTTTAAAGCCCGCTGACCTGAGAGACATGACGGTTGGGCAGCTACAAGTGATAGTCAATGATCTCCATTCGCAGATAGAAAGTAAGTGTAAAATGCACTTGAAAATGGAGCGACGAGGGTAAAACGCAGGGGATGGTCCCACTTCCTCGATTCAGTCCCCATGTACAGCGAGCATTTCCTTGGGCTCCTCCATGTGCTTGCAAGGGAAGGAAGAGAATCCCACACTCTCTTAACTCTCTCCCTCTCCCTCTGTCTTTCATGGCTTTGAAACATTCAGAAACTTGGAGAATTTTTCAAGGTCAGGTCCATCTTACTTATTTTAAATCGCCAGCTCCTAGCAAGTGCTTGGCATGTATCTGGCCTACACCCTCTGTTTCTGGAAGACAGTTTCGTAGTCACAGGCCATTCGTTACACAGTTGTTCCCTCCCCTGTACCGGTGCGTTCATTCATTTCAGGTCCTCGGGTCACATTGGACTGACTTTGTGGTGCTCCCGGTGGTGAGAGTATATTTGACCCGCAGCACGATGGCCGATGGGCCAGCTTCCCCCAGAGTAACTGAGTGCAGGGGGCAGGGAGTGAGCGGGCTCACTCGAGCTGATTGGCGGCCCGGAGAAGGCCTGTTGCTCAGCCGATGAAAGAGCACGTGCCCACTTGGGCAGTGTGGTCAGGCCAGATGGACTCACAAGCCCTCTGAACATATGATTTCCTAAAATCATACGGACTTACAGATAAAGCCACCTAAGAGATACGCCAGCCAAATGCATTTAGACAAAGCAACTCTAAAAAGCATTTTTTAGGAGCCATGTGGGGAAATCTGAACATTGACTAAATGTTTTATTATTTATTTTTTTCTGATACAGTAACAACATTGCGGTTATGTTAATTTTTTTAAAAGAACCCTATCTTTAGCAATACACCCAGAAGCACTGACAGATGAACTAATGTGATGTCTGGGATTTGTTTTAAAATAATCTGGTAGGAGAAGGGGAGGTAGCAGGAGTCAGGATTGGCCAGGTGAAGCTAGTCGGATGTGTGGGACTTCTTAAACCATGCTCTTTGCTTTTGCTTCTGTTCGAAATTTTCCATAATGAAAAGTTAAAAACTTCATGTGGAAAAAAATTCCTATGCACTCTGCAGGCACTCGACTAGGTACTAGTACAGAAGCTGCCCCAGGAACACATTGGAACAACACAGAATTGGACATACTCAATGTCAAGTTCATGCATTCGGTATTGTTTTAAAATCAAGAAAAAGAGTTTTAACATTTTGATTAAGGACCATAGATTCACTGGATTTTTTAAAGTATTCTACTACATTTTAATTTTAGTTGAGAGTAAGTTACTGAGAGTTTTATTCTTTCTAGTAATAATTTACCACTGAAACATCTTCCTTAGATTTTTAAATAATAAAATTGCCATCTCATCCTTGTCAGGGGTAGATAAAGTTTTAGACCACTCTGTGTGATTTTTTTTTTTTGCCCTCTCCTTTTAAAATTGGAAACTAGTCTGAACTAAAGACATATGAGTGCATCATCTGAAGTCAGGATCTCTAATAAGAGCACTTCCAAGGGGGACCTGGCTGAATACCCACTTCCTTTCTTTGGTTTCCGGGACCAGAGCTCTTACTAAATGAATGTTCTCTCCCATGTGTCTATACATAGACACATGGAACAGACATAGAAGCTTTTTTTAAATCTTCACCTGAGGACTTTTTTTTTTTTTTCATTGCTTTTGCCGGGGGAGGGGAGAGAGAAAAAGAGAGAGGGACATCAGTGCAAGAAAGACACACTGACTGGTTGCCCCGACAGGGGATCGAACCCACAGCCTTTTATTCTGTGGGACGATGCTCCAACCAGCAGAGCCACACCAGCCTGAGCCAGACTTAGGAGCTTTAATTTTTAGCTGAACTGAGGGGGAAACAAGAGAGGGCCCCTTGCTTGTTCCTTTTTTTCAGGTACAGAAGCCATATTGACCCAGTACACTGATTTACGAGAATTGCAAATGTTTCCATCACGTTAAAGGGACTTATTTAAGGAAAAAAGATCAAAACTCTGAACAATAAAATGGCAAAAAAACATATTTATCAACAATTGAATCTAAAAAACAAACTAAGCAAACAAGAAGAGAGACAGAATCTTGTATACAGAGAACGTTTTGCTGGTTGCCAGATGGGAGGGGATATGGGGGAATGGGTGAAGAGGTGAGGGGATTAAGAAGTACAAATAGGTAGTTACAGAGTAGCCATGGGGATGTAAACTACAGTGTAGGCAAATTTGTACGTGTGTCTCATGGACATGAACAGTGGTGTGGGGATTGCCTGAGGGAATGGGGGTGCTGAGTGGAAGGCAAAGGGGGAAAAATCAGGACAACTGTAATGGCATAATCATTAAAGTATAATTGAATAAACAGAAAGAAAGAAATGTTTCTATTTTATCCCCATATAAGTCGTAAGCAATATTTGCCTTGGCACCTGTTGTCCAGAGATTTTGGGGGTTATTCATTCAGGTCTTATGCATCTGGCTTTCCATTATCGGGAGCTAATAACTTTCTGCTAGAATAACCTGCACACAGGGCTGCTCCTTCCCAAGGCCGCGGGAAGCCTCCCAGCATCCCTGAGGTGCCCTCCTCTGCAGCTGGGCAGCTGGGGCAGCCTGTCAGCTACGGCAGCCCCTCCGACTCTCCGTGTGGCAGGAACAGTGGAAAACTTAATAAATCCCAGACTCTGCACTCAAGTTTTTTTCAAAACAAAACCCTGCATTTTCTAACAAGCTGTTCCCCTGATAATTAACAATTTCTTTTCCCACTTTAATGTAAATGTATTTGGAAATACTTTGTACTTTACTCCTTTTCTTCCAGCACTCCTATAATTATGCAAACTAGTCGTGTTTTCAAATTGATGGCTTCCCCTAAGGTTATGAGAAGCTAATATAGCAATTCTAAATTTTAACACATAGATAGATAGATACAGATATCTATGGTCCATGTACCCATAAATAGTGACTCGTTCTGACTTGGATGCAATCTTATCTATTTTTCAATGCTGTCTCCTCTTTGCCCCAGGCTTGAATGAAGAGTTGGTCCAGCTGCTTCTCATCCGAGATGAGCTGCACACAGAACAAGATGCTATGCTGGTGGACATCGAAGACTTGACCAGGTCAGTGAGGTTTCACCCTTCCAGAGAAAGAAGCCCAGGATGGTCTGAAGTTTCAGAATCAGGGCAAGAGCGAGCGCTGGAGAGCTGCCTCCCCGCCTTCCTTCCATGAGTTGCTCACCTAATCCCTGCTGGTGTCCGCTGTTCAGAAGGAGGAGAAGTGGCCCAGACTGCTCCTTGCAGGACGCACTGCCTCTCACAACCATCCCCCGGTGAGGGGTGGTCAGGGCATCAGAACGTGCATGTGCACTCAAGTCAGGTCAGCAGTTCTGGCCCAGGAGGACCTTGTCCTACAGGACTGGCCCCAGGGAGTTGGCACTAAGCCATCCCACGCTGGCAGGTTGCCGGCATATGAGCAGCCATATGGTGGAAGCCACAAAATGGCACCTGCTGTTCTGTGACGTGACTCTTGATCACAGGTGCTGGGCCCAGGAGGCAGGGACACTGGGATCTTTCCACAGGACCAGTACCGCCAGATTGGTCTCGCCAGGGGGAGACTCCAGGCCTTGAGTATCTAGCCGGGCCCAGCTCCAAGTGTCTCCCTGTGAAGAGGTAAAGAAGGCTTCCTTCCCCAGAGGGCAAGGAAACTAGGCTAATGCTAGTTAAGACCTTGCACTTGCGAGTTTTCCTTATAGAAAAGCCTGTCGTTGTAACTATAGAAAGTACACAAAATACTGTGAGCATTCCCATTATCTCATATTTACTTGGCACCTTTTCTGAGGCAGGTTATTTGAACTCTTTCAAGGAAAGAGGGAACGCCACTTGTCACAATAACACAAGGAATCAGCCATATGATCGAGAAGCTTGAAAACATGTGGTGAAAATGCTCTCAGGACCTCTTCTCAGTGTGCAACATGGGGTGAAATATTTTTCTAAGTACAGTGGGATAAAACTAGTTTGTAGCAAAAAAAATGCCATAGAACCATGTCCAGGCTATTTTTAAAGACCTGTGAGCAGCACTCTTGTTTTGTACACTTTGAATATTACATCGCCTCACCCCTAACAAAATGACAATAACAACAACAAAACCAAAAAAAAGCCACAAGGCCTTCCGTACCTTCCCAGCACATCTGCCTGCACCTGCAACAGCACTCGGGTGATATCATTGCCATCTACAGACGGGCTCAGGCACTGCACCGACAACTGTGAGCTCTGGCGCTTTCTCTTAGTCCGAGAGATTTACATGCAGGCGTTAAGATTATGGGGCATCAGCGGTGAAATGTACACCCAGGACCTGCGTCTTTGAAAAGTATGTGAACCCTTTGATAAATGTATGGTTTGCCTGTGGGAGCGGAGACTTTTACTCTGCCCCTCACAGCAGCATCGGCCTTGGTCACCGCAGGGAGGGCATCAGGAGGCTCCTCCCTTCTCTCCAAGGATTACGTTGCTGCGTAGGATTGTAGTACACGTTTTGTGTATACCTTTCAGGTGGTGTGTTTATGGAAAGTGGGGCAGGCAGAACCATAGGATTAAAGGGAGGGGAGTCCCTAATTTAAAGGTATTGGAGGAACCCTTTACATTGGAGTAGGTAGGGAGAAGTTTCTATGTCTGTGCCTGGCAGCAGAAATATAACTTTGCTCGTGGGCAAAACTGAGGATACTTCAATGTCCCTATGGAACTTTGAAGCCAGACCTAAGCGGGCTGAGAATGTGGCTGTAGGGCTTCTGAAGTCCCGCTCACCTCTGCCCCTGACCTACCCAACTCCTGCCATCCGGGGGCAGTTCAGAACAGTGGTTCTCAGATTTGGCTGCTCAGTGGAACCCCCAGGAACCTTTATAAAGTATTGACACATAAATAGGGCCATGAGGTGGTCTGCTGAAAAGCATAACTTTTTTTTAAAGGAATAGAGGCTTTTCCTTGAGTTCCTTTATTGTTAAATGAATGTCACCAATTATTTGTGGGCTGTTGAATGTGGCAAGGACTCTTGTCACTTCCCTATTTCAGAAAGTATTTGTGGTTTGTCTTCTCTGTACTATGCATGTGAGACGTTCTGCATAAAACCAATGAGTTAGACCTCACGTCACTGACTGCCCAAATCAGGGCAGCACCCGAAAACGGCCCCTGAGCCTTTGGGTACAGCTGGAAACCACACCCTTAGAGGCTTTTCTCTTGCCAAATTTATAATTTCCTAATACCCTTCTTCAAAACATTTGTCTTTTGCAGCCTTCAGGCCCCAGCATCCTCTGAGATGTTTAATTAGTGCCCGTTCAAGGGATGTAGGCAGCTTGGCCATTCCTCCCGCCAGCTCCACTGGCCAGGTGCTGGGTCGGCCGAACTGTGGGCTCCCAGGCCGGAGTCGGGCTGGATGAACAAGAAGACTCTCCCCCGCATCCTGCCCCCACCCTCGCTGCCATGATCATGCCCTTAGGGCTGTTTGAGGGAGTGGGGGGAAGTACAAAGACTGAAACTTCTTCACATCCACCAAAGCCTGCCATTTGCTAGGGAGACGTTAACTTCTTCAAGAGTGGCATTAGGTCACTGGCCTCTGATCTCTGTCAGGAGCCTCGCCAATACTTAGCTGTGTGTCTGCGTGCACACGTTTTGAGATTAAGTGGCCACAAATTTACTCTCTGTCACCCTACCTTGTTTTGACTTTTTGCTGAGCCCTTTTTTTCTGTCTGCTCACTCCTTATTGGCTATTTGTTCCTTTCTTGCATCTCTCCATTGGAATAGATGCTCTGTGAGAACAAAGGCCATATTGTCCACTCTCCACCAAACCCCTTGCGCCCAGAGCAGTGCCTGGCACGCCATGAACATTTGCGAATACATGGTCCCCCAGACTTACCTCTTCGTGTTTGAGCATAGCACTTGAACCAGTCTCGGGTTAACCCAGTGGTTTATTAAATCAAAGGAATCCTGCAGAGAATATAAAAATTGAAGAGGGCAAGACCATTCAAATTAAGAACTGTTTCTTGGATCTCTTGGTTTCACTATGAGTAACCCTGAACCTCGTTTTGGAGGATGTTTTAGCTGTTGGATGGAAAGTAGCTTGGATCTTTCTTCTTAGCGCTAAATAATTGTGTTAATTTTACAGACACGCCGAAAGTCAGCAGAAGCACATGGCGGAGAAGATGCCCGCGAAGTGAGAAGGAGCTGCCCAGCCAGAGGACAGACTAGACTGCATTTTGCTTCTGTGGTTGTGAACATGCCGTTGCTAAAGGTGGCGCAGAACAAACAAATATCAGTGTTAGTCATTGATAATGTCTGAAGCTTCATGTCCAGTGATTGGCCTTTGCTTCTTAATTTATTTTAATTTTTGTACTGTGCCATTAATATCAGGCATTTTAATAAAATATTGTTACAAAAATGTACAGTACTTAACACCATCACAACTCATGGTTAATTGAAGAGGGTAGTTTTAACTTTATTTTTATTTGTTTAGACCTTTTAAGTTGGAGCAGTATTTTCCCATTGACCACTTTCATCCCCATGATAGTTTTAAAGAACTGTAAATGACGGTGCTATACAAGTCAAAACATACATGCCTGCCTCGTAGTGAAGTCGTAGCTCTCCGTAATACGTATATTTTAATCAGTTTTCAACATTTTGTGAATGTTGACTACCTGAACTTCATTTTTAGATGTGCTATTAACATTCTGTTGGATTCAGAGGGTTCCTTGAAAGTTTTATGTATAAATATGTAAAATAAAAATTAAAACTTTGTTTCATATGATATGTCTTTTTGCTCACTAGCAAGCCCCTACCCTGGCCATATTTCTTCCCTTTTCACTCTTCCTCAACTGAATTCCTCACCAGGAATTTCTTCCTGTTTTAACCACTTCTATTGGTCTCATGAAGAAAAATGCCAAGTCTAAAGAAGTAGAGGAGAGATTACTTTATTTAGAGAGAGAGAGGAAGAGAGGGAGAGAAGCATCAATGTGTGGTTGCCTCTTCTTACATGGCCCCCACTGGAGACCTGGCCCACAACCTAGGCATGTGTCTTGACTGGGAATCAAACCAGCAACCTTTTGGTTCGCAGCCCATGCTCAATCCACTGAGCTACACCAGCTAGGATGGTAATTTTTATTACAGAAAAAAAAAACGAAGTGCTCTGAGAAGACAAGCAATGCAGTGAATTACCGAGAAGATGGGAAAGAGTGTATGAGGGTGTGTGGGAGTGAATGTGTGTGTGTGTGAGAGAGAAAGAGTGTGTGTGTGTGTGTGTGTGTGTGTGTGAAAGTGACCCAAAGAGGACAACATCAACAACATCCCAACTAGCGCTTCTGTCGCTGCTGTAAGCTCCCGTTCTGGAATTCGAGCCCTGTACCACTTACTAGCTGCTGCTCTTGTTAGAGCCTATTACTGCGTCGAAACTCCATTTATCAAAGTTGCCACACGAACGTGTTGCTTGCTCATGCGCTTTTCTCGAGGCCAGGTGTTGCCATTTTTCCAATTTTAACCACTTTCACTTGTTTAATGAGGAAACGTGCTAAGTCCAAAGAAGTATTATTCCCCAATAAGTAGAGAGCTTCAGAAAATCAATTTAATTAGCTGTCGTCCCTGCAGGTGTTAGGGAAACGTAAACTGAAGCAGAGATGAGCAATTGTCACTCCAGAACCACCCACAGACCACCTGGTTTCACTCTAAGATCCATGATGTGATCTGAAAATAGAAGCTTAGACGACTGTCTACATTTTCCTCCTAAAAAGACCCAGCTATATGGTGTAAGTAATAGTAATAAAAAGCCGCCAGTTTCCAGTCTTCCATAATATTAAATTGTAACACTAATCATTTTTGCAGGCCTCAGACAAGTTATTTTCACGTGGAAAAGAAAAAGCAGCCCTGAAATGTATTTGCGATGTGAGTTGGCTGTCACGCAGGTCAGGTTTCTCACCATTGAGCTAAAGCACAGGTGGCAAACACAAGGCCCTCGGCCACATCCGGCCCTCCACCTTGTCCCACCCGACACCTTGTTTCTACCTGGCAGCACTGCTGAGCTCCTTGCCCTTAGTTAAGGAGTAGTTACATTTATACAGTCCTAAAATTACATTCAGCCCTTTGAAAGCAACCTCGAGGCTGATGTGGTTCCCAGTGAAAATGTTTGACACCTCTGAGCTAAAGGGTAGCGCCCAAAGTCCTCTCTGCCCAGCAATCTTGAACTGAGCCTGAAGCTCGGCACCAGCTGTAGGCGATCTGCTGGGCTGATGCGAGCCAAGAGTCCAGGCCCAGCTCCTGGACCTTTGCTGCTTGATCTGGGTGAGAACACTGGTCAGTAGGTGGTGATTCTCATCCTCACCCGCACAGTGGAATCACCTGGGCAATTTGGCACCCACCAGGGCCACGCCTCCCGGCAGGGTCTGGTTCCCACCCCCACAGTTACTGACTTAATTGGCCCAAGGTGTGGCCTGAGTATCAGGATTTTTTTAAAGGTACCTCGGTAATACTAATGCTGAGAACCACTACCTCAGACTTTCTTCCTTTTTAGCTTTTCTCTATTTGTTTAGTACCTAGCATTTTCCTGATGAAAATGTATTACTACTAATTTGGACTTTGGGGAGAGCCGATCTAGGAAGAGTCCTACAAAAAACGTCTGTGCCCAACTAACACAGTGTGCACTGAACACCTCCCTCAGTGACATGCACAACCTGCAGTCCTGACACTAAAACTTGGCCCGCCAGCGTTTACATTTTTTAAGTCCTTTCCAGCATTGATAGTTTCAATAAAAATTTAGAAATGAGTTTTTTCTTTGTCTTAAGCAATGCAACCTCTCTGGCTGGACACATGTTCTGAAGAAATCCATGGCTTTGAAATTCATCAGGTGTTTAAAGCCCATAATCATAGCTCGAGAGCCCCCCGCTTCAGAAAGAAGAACGTGAGATCACATAACAAAGGCCTCTGGAAACACCTCCGGGGTCAAAGTCAGCTACAAGTCGAGCAGTTCGTCCCACACCCCGAGACCCTCTAAGGAGACGACACTTGGTGTCTGATGTCCCTTCCATACTTGGTCGACCCTGGCAGAGACATCACCACGTGACTCCTCTGCAAAGGGATTCTTTCAAAATGGGGTCTTTCTAGTCCTTATTGCTTAGGTTTTTCAGCAAGGACTAGGATTATTCCCAAAAGGATTTTCTCATCTGCCCTAGATCACCCTTCCATACATTAACTAGGACCCTTAACCAGGCTTAGATAGAAGGCTGGACTGCCTGACCCGAAAACAGGGCCTCCTCTCTTCCTGACTTAGGGAGAATACGGTGTGAGTGCCGGGCTCTGGGGCCGGAAGGACCTGGGTGCAGAAGCTGACTCCACCACCTTCCTAGTGATTTGACCTTAAGGAAGTTGTACAGCTCAATTTTACCTTATCACCTGAAAATGAGTTCTCTTGGGGTCATTCTAAAAACTGAGTAAAATCGTGTCCATGAAAGCTCCTGGCACCCAGTAAATCCTCAATAAATAATTGTTGAAAGAAGTACATGATCAGGATTTGGGTGAAGGAGGCATTCTGGATTTTATCAGCCTCTGAGATGTAACACATCCTTGCAGGGTTTTTCATCTTGTTCATTAATCATTAATTTTCAAAACAGATACTCAAGGAAAAAATAACATCAGTCTTCAAGCTGCATCACTCCTCCAAATATCAGCATTAAAACTTGGAATGTATTCCTACATACCTTTCTCCATGTGTACACAAACAGATGCAACAAATAGGTTTTCTGTTCCCATGTGTTTATGCAAAGGTGGGATCACACAAAATACAGTGTTTTGCAATCTGCCTTGTCCATGGACAGCCTTCCAGGTGAGTCCATATGAATGGATCTAAGTCAATTTTTTTAAGACTTTATTTATTTATTTTTAAAGAGAGGGAGAGAAAAATCAATGTGTGGTTGCTTCTTATGTGGCCCCCACTGGGGACATGGCCTACAACCCACACATCTGCCCTGGGAATCAAACTGGTGGCCCTTTGGTCACCAGCCCACACTTAATCCACTGAGCCACACCAGTCAGAGCTAAGTCAACTTTTTTAACATGTATAATCATCCCCTGTATGATGAAATATACTGTATCTAGCTACTCCTTTTAATGGTTGGGCAGTATGGATCTTTCCAGATTTCTTCAACTAAACACAGTGATGCAATGAATATGCCTGTACTTAATCTACTTGTTCTTTTATTCTGTGATAACCTCCCTCCAAAGTGTTGATCTACAGTCCAGAGACTTTCCTTCTACTGAATGTTATCTCCACTGTTCCTAATTAAACGGCACAATGGAAGACATGGTAAGCAATCTGCCGACATGCACGCCTCCCCCCCATGTCTGCAGTTACGGAGTTGTCCCTGAGAAGTGGCTAAACAGGAACTATACTTCTCTCCTACCGCCCCCTTGCCTCTTGATGCATCCCATGACTGACTGTCGTCAATAAAACGTGAGTGGGTGTGATGTGTCTTCATTCCAGCCAAGCCTTTGAAGAAGGGGTTTGCCCTCTCCATGCTTCCTCCTCCTTCTTACATCAACCATGGGAACCCAGGGGACGGCAGAGCCGCAGTGTGGAGGGGTCCATGTCCCGGAGGCTGCTGCATGGGGAGGGCTGCCTGCTGCCCTGCAGGATTTGCCTCAGACTGTCACAGGAGCGAGATGTAAACTGTGGTTGTGTTTGAGCATCATACTGCATCAAATCTCTCTGATACCACAGCTAGCATTACCATAACTGAGGCAAGTCCTTAACAGGGAAGACCATAGTCCTTTAAGAAAAAGCTAGAGCTCAGACCAAGGTCTCTGGAGACAAGCCCTGTGTCCTTAACCACCATACAACGCCGCTCCTAGCGGTCCCCCCTCTTTCCTCTAAAACATCTTCTGTAGCCAGAGGCTTACCCTTTCTAGCGTATGGACCTCTTCAGTTTGGTTTACATCCTGCCCTCCCCACATTCTTACCTTCCCTCTAGTCATTGGGTCAGAATGAGGTTTGTCCCAAACATTCACACCAGAAACAAGAATATGGATTTCATCATGATGCCAGAAACACAAATATTTATCAAGCAACTGCAGGAGACTTTTTCTGGTGTCCATCTGGAAGAGCCTTGGGTTTCCACAACCCTCAAGACCACACTTTGATTATTACTACCCCAGGGGAATTCTGATGCTTAGAAAAAGCAATTACCTTTTGTACTGATGTTCATTTATTTTTTCTAAATAAGATATGACACATTCATTATGAGATAGGTTGATGGGTAATGAGTTTTTCAGGATATTTTAATTGGGACTCATAGTCCATTGTCAGTATAAATTAATATTATATTAAATATTATGAATTAATGGTCTAGCTATGCAAAATGAAAGTGCCCTCCTAATTTCTGAGTGAGAATGCAAACAGTCTTTCATTTAGTAGGAAATTATTTACCAGGATGAATTAATTTGCTGTAAGAAATTCTTTCCTGCAGTATACTTGCCTTCACACATTTCTCTGTTCTCCAACAAGCCTCTGCCTGTGGTTCTAACACTGCCCTTGTTTCAAAAAACTACTGCATGAACTTCCTTGCACAAAACATACAAGAGCGCAGGGTGGGAAAGTGATACTTACAGGAAAAACGATTTTATTTTCACACTCCAGACTAGGCATTCAAACTTTCTTAGTGATTACTTACTACTAGAATCTCTTTTCTCTTGCATTCAGTCAGTGCCTTATTTTCTTTTTGACTTTGCAGAAATCGTGGCATGGATCCTGGGTCTGGTAAAAGTATAGACAAGGCTGGAAATGAGTTCTTTAATTTTCTGGCTCATAAAGTTACTCCCTTCCAGATGTCTGTTAGTAGAAATGACAGTCTGAATGACGTGTCCTCTCAGCTCATGAGGGGGCTTTTTAGGTCACAGAGCACCCTCACATATTAGAAATGACACCTGAAAGCCAGCAGGAGCCCATACTTTACCTTAGGAGCAATGTAGATGCAAGGGTTAAAGATGAAAAGTGTTTACACTCTTACAAGCAAAAGGAAGACAGGACTTCACTAATTTATCACAAAATGTCCCACTCCTCTCTCCAGTGTTGTGAAGGACTTTCGTCTATGTCGCTTAAGAGGCTGGTTTTGAGTCATTGTCTCAGATGCAAATCAGACTGAGAGTCAAGCACCAGGCAACTCTATTGAGCTAAGTAATTTTTTAAGGGAAGTCATAACAGCCTGGGAAGAAGAATTAGGTGTGGGGATGTTTTCTACAGGACTAACAAATCCATCGCCCTGCAGTTCTGGCTAAATCACGAGTGGGAGTGAAACAGAACACGGGCCTTTTCGGAGTTCCCAAACCAGTCTCAGCACACTGCAAGTGGGGGCGCCGCGTGTGTAGGAAGACAGCCGCTCTCACTTCCTGGGCCTGCGGCCAAGAGTGTGACAGCTGAGGGGAATGCAAGGAAGCGCGGTTCTCTAAGGGGTCCCAGAGAACCAGGACAGCAGCTGATACTCCAAGGCAGTCACCTGGAGGGCACTGGTTGCCCTGGTGAGAGTGGGAGCTAGAGATCTGCCTGGAGGTAGCGAGGGAGTGGGCATGGTGGGCCCCCGACCCCCGCGTTCCCCTAGGAGAACATTGGACAGTCACCACAGTGGGACCCCTCGAACTTCAGAGCTAGGCCTACCCCCCGGAGGCCTGAGGCCTAGCAGAGAGCCTTGAAGGGACTGAATAACTGAGGTTTATGAATTTTCTCGGCAATATGTGAACAAGCAGGAACCTCTTTTGAGTTTCCTCTACTTCTCGGCTGCTCTGGAGGCTGCCTCCCCCAGATGCTCAGGCAGGAATCAGGTATGGGGTTTGGATGGAAGGGGCAAATCCAAGAATAAAAAAATAAATCACTAAGACTTTCGAATTTTGCTCTTTTGGTCCACACTTGAAATGTGCTGTCCATTTGCTCCCTGCAAGAAAGAGTCTTAGATAAATCATCATGGTTTTGATATTGAAATTGTATTTCAAGTCTTATTTTCTCTCTCTCTTGTTTTTTTTTAATATCATAGCTGATGTGCCAATATAGTACTAACGATGCCCTCCCCGACCCACTAAAATAAAGTCTAAATGCCACTTCCTCTTTTTAAAAAGTACACACATGCGTATCACTTCCTAAATTATACTCCTTGTCAAGAATTTTGGACTATAAAATTATCCCAGAGTTAGTTTTTATCTGAGGCAGTTAAGTGCTATTTGAACAGAGCACAGTCACCCTAATTGCCTATCTTAGGAGCCTCTGTACTTACAAGCTGGAGCCAAATACACTAACCAACTCTCAGAATTTAGAATTTTAAAGAAAGTAAGACTATGCTAGTGATGATCTCACCTATAAGTGGAACTCAATCAACATAACAAACAAACAAGCAAAATATAACCAGAGACATTTAAGTAAAGAACAAACTGACAGTAACCAAAGGGGAGGGGGAGAGGGATAATGGGGGAAAACGAGAAGGGCCATCAAAGAATATGTATAAAGGACATGAACAAAGAACATGGACAAAGCCAAAGGGGATAGGTTTGAGGGTCAGAGGTAGGGATGGGTGGGGTCGGGGGCCATGGTGGGGTGAAAATGGAGACAACTGTACTTGAACAACAATTAAAAAAAAAGAAAGTAAGACTATGCTATATACTTCAGACTAATACAAAATACTATTGAATATAAACCATAATTGAAAAAAAATTAAATAAAGGAAGCAGAAAGTACACATAGAAATGGCTCTCAGGGGCACACATGGACCCTCCTCTACCACCAGTTCCCTGGGCCAGCAGCACGGCTTCCACATCGCACCAGAAAGTGAAAGCCAGGTCTCAGGGCTACTTCGCATTTTTGAGAATAATCACTCAAAGTTAGCCCGGGCTTCCTGGCTCGAGATGAAAAGGTTTTCATTGGGAATTCCTTGGCTTCAGTTTCCAGGTCAGTCACGCAAACCATCCAAAAATGCCAACACATCTGTTAAGGGGTTAATATCCAGAATTTATAAATAACTTACAAAACTCAACACCAAAAAACAAAACAATCCAATTAAAAAATGGGCAAAGGACCCGAACAGACATTTCTCCAAAGAAGACATACGGATGGCCAATAGACATTTGAAAAGATGCTCAATATCAATAATTATCTGAGAAATGCAAATTAAAACCACAATGAGATAGCACCTCACACTTGTCAGAATGGCTACCATCAATAAATCAACAAACAACAAGTGCTGGTGAGGATGTGGAGAAAGGGGAACCCTTCTGCACTGTTGGTGGGAATGCAGACTGGTGCAGCCACTGTGGAAAACAGTATGGAATTTCTTCAAAAAATTAAAAATGGATCTGTCTTTTGACCCAGTGATTCCACTTCTGGGAGTATATCCAAAGAAACCCAAAACACTAATTCAGAAAATACACATACCCCTGTGTTTATTGCCATGTTATTTACAATAGCCAAGATTTGGAAGCAACCCAAGTGCCCATCAGTAGATGAGCGGATGAAAAGCTGTAGTACATTTACACAATGGAATACTGTTTGGCTATAAAAATAATAGAAGAAGAAGAAGGAAATCTCACCCTTTGCAACAGTGTAAACAGACCTACTGAAATAAGTCAGTCAGAGGAAGACAAGTACCATATGATTTCACTCATACATGGAATCTAATGACCAAAATAAACTAACAAGCAAAACAATGACAGACTCATAGGTCGAGAACAGGCTGACAGATGTTGGGCATGGGAGCTGGGTGGAGTGGATAGATGGACTGAACAAAAAAGAAAAAGCTCATGGACACAGACGACGGTGTGATAATTGCAGGGGAGGGAGGAGCTGGAGAAGGGTGAGGGGGATAAGTGGTGGTGAACACACAGTACAGTGTACAGAAGATGATGTGTCATAGAATCGTACACCTGAAACCTGTATAATTTTGTTAACAAGTGTCACCCCAATAAATTTAATAAAAAAGAAAAAAACCTGGGCCAGTCTCACCACACGGCAAGTGGGGGTGCTGGATCTTTAGGAAGGAGGCAGCTTTACCTTCCAGGCTCTGAAGCCCAAAGCAGGACAGGGGAGAATGTGGGACCCTGCCCAGAGCAGACTGGAGGACAATAGAAGAGGCATTTGATAAAGCTGGTATCAGAGGCAGCTGGGACAGGGGAAAGAAGACACCGCAGTGTGCTGATAGGTAGAGTGAGGTGTGTAGTGGGGAAAGGACTTGGACCACTGGTTATGGGCCTCTCTTCCAGAAGGCACCTATGCAAATGCATTTAAGGACCAGACTGGTAATACAAGTAACAGAAACAAGTTCAATGTGAAACAATAACAGGCGCGTGCACTGACTAAAGGGATTCACAGCTAAATAAATGCTACCTACTCATCTAACTGCTGGGCTGACCAGGCCTCTGCAAGACCTTTCTGAGATTTCAAAACATTCTGCATTTGTTACAGAGTTCATTACTTCTGTTAACTAATGTTTAGCTGTATGACATCAGCCACTGCTGCAAGTCATTCTAAGAAAGAGCCCCACAAAATGTACTATATGTACAGACAGCATCATATCACGCCAGCATTACACAATGGCAACTTTATGAGTGCCTGGGGAGAGATTCCTTTCAGGGTACCAATAATAGTCAAGTTTCCCTTGTAAATTTTTTTACTCATAATGTTGTCTCTTTGTACTGGATTCCAAGAAGCAAGGAACTAAATTTGCAGCCCACCTATGACAAATGGGGTAAGAGCTTGGAGTAACAGGACTCCTACCTTACTGGATTACCCTTTACGTTGCTTCAAATTCTTCTGGGGAACCAAGAAAGGTATCATAAGCAAACATTGCTACGTATTTATTTATCTGTTTTTATTTATATAGTTATCTTTATATATTTACTTAGCCCTCTCTGACTGCCACACCTGGGATTTTCTCCTAGTGGCAGCATCCAGTTACCTGCCAAGGACAGAAATCTATTTTGTTTTAAAAGATCAAGTGTATGCAAGTCAAGTTCTGATGTCCATTGTACCCCCACCCTCTTTTTTCTGTCCTCTTTTCCATAGTTCCATTTTCATATCGCAGTCAAAGTCTGTTCTTGTGGTCAGTGGTAGCTAGATTCTTTTTTTTTATTATCTTGTTGTTCAATTACAGTTGTCTGCATTTACCCCCCACCACTCCCCCCACACGGTAGCTAGAGTCTTTATATCCCCAGTGCATGTTCCAGTCTTCTCCTGGTTTCTTCAGGGATCTCCTTCTCTGTGTGGTTCTGCTGGGGCTGTCAGACTCGGTGCCTGCCCCTTTTTTCACAGGAGTGACCCAGGCAGTCACAAGAGCCCAGAGTGAACTACCTATCCCCCATCCTCCATCAATAATTGGTTTGTTAATGTGCGTGTGACTCCAGCAGAGCCTATCAGAAGCTTCCCTGAATTGGTCTATGAATACAGGAATTGCTCAACTGAGACAATAAGGTCCTGGCATCTCACCTACTATGTAGAGAAAAAGTTTGCAGCAGAAGCTAATGACAGCAGCAGAGCTGAGAGAGGGCCAGGGCAAAGGAGAAAAGCCCTGGTGACATGCTACATGTTCTTGGGTTTAGTCTGAGGTCAGACCTTCCCCTCGACATGTTTCGGCAGCCAATAATGTCCCATTTGGCGTATGGTAGCTTAAGTCGAATTTCTGTCAGGACAGTCCAGACTGCACTCTCACTCCTCCTGCCTCTAACCTTGTGGCCTGGGCCCTGTCACCTCAATCCACCCTCCACAGAGCTACACGATCTTGTAACATTTCTAACAAACATCTGACCTTGACCCGTCCCTGCTCAATGTTCTGAAAGTCCATTACCCACAGGATTAAATATAAACTCTACTTGATATTCAAGACATGGTATGATCTGCTTGCTTTTTGTCTTCCCATCCAGCCTAAGTCCTGCCACTGCCCTCTCAGGTTTTGAGCAGGTGACATTTGAGCCCCTCCTTTGATCCCCAGTTCCCCCTGGCCCCCAGGCCTTTGTCCATGGCATTGTTTTATTGCTGAAATGCCCTCACCCTGCTTTGTGCTCAAATGCCATCTCCTCTAGAAATTCTTTCTTTGCTTCCTTAGATAGAATTTGCTGTTTTTTCTCCTCTGCTCCCACAGCATCCTCATTGGGGTAATTTTATATCTTTGTCATTGTTTTAGCCCTTCTGCATCCAGAGTACAGCTCCTCTAGAGCAGGGGAGGGCATTTATCTGTGTTTCTTCCTGCCCAGCTCAACAAATGGCACTCGATAGGACCTAAGTAAATACATGTTGAATGAGTGAATGAATAAATGAAGGAATGAATGTTTAATACCATCTCATAGAAAAATCTTACTCCTAATTTCTCTTTTTACATACAGTTCTTCACCACCCAATTTCCCCCATAAAGTCTTTTTTTTAAAGATTTTATCTATTCATTTCTAGAGAGAGGGGAAGAGAAGGAGAAAGAGAGGGAGAGAAACATCAATACGTGGTGGCCTCTCTGGCACCCTGTCTTAGAGACCTGGCCCACAACCCAGGCATGTGTCCTGACTGTGAATCAAATTGGGGACCCCTTGGTTTGCAGGTCCACGTTCAATTCACTGAGCTACACCAGCCAGGGCTCCAGCACAAGTTCTTATACTTATGCAACAACTTAAAACTCCATGTCTTTTCAAAATTGCAGGTGTTCTTACAGAGGACCCAGAGACCCATGAAAAGATGCTCAGCATCACTAGCCATCAGAGAGATGTAAATTAAAACTACAATGAGATAGCACCTCACACTGGTCAGACTGGCCAACATAAACAAATCAACAAACAAGTATTGGAGAGGATGTGGAGAAAAGGGAACCCTAATGCACTGTTGGTGGAAATGCAGACTGGTGCAGCCACTGTGGAAAACAGTATGGAGTTTCCTCAGAAAACTAAAAGTGGAACTGTCTTTTGGCCCAGCAATTCTGCTGCTGGGACTGTACCCTAAGAACCCTGAAACACCAATCCAAAAGAACCTATGCACCCCAGTGTTCATAGCAGCACAATTTACAATAGCCAAGTGCTGGAAGCAACCTAGGTGCCCATCAGCAAATGAGTGGCTCAAAAAACTGTGGTACATTTACACAATGGAATTCTAACACAGCAGAGAGAAAGAAGAAGCTTATACCCTTTGCGAGAGCATGGATGGAACTAGAGAGCATTAATGCTAAGTGAAATAAGCCAGGCAGTGAGGGACAAATACCATATGATCTCTCCTTTAACTGGAACATAATCAACAAAAGAAAAAAGCAAACAAAATATAACCAAAGACACTGAAATTAAGAACAATCTAACAATAGCCAGAGGTGAGTGGGGAGGGGACAGTGGGAAGAAGGATTTTCAGGAACTACTATAAAGGACAGGTGGACAAAACCAAGAGGGAGGGTGGGAGCAAGGGAGGGAGGTGGTGGGGAGAAAATATGGACAACTGTAATTGAACAACAATAAAAATATTTAAATTAAAAAAGACACTGCAGGTGTCTTAATTCTCATTTGAGATCCAATGTACTCATAAGGCCTGTGAAGCAAAAGCCAATTCTGAGGCACATTCGACCTGCTCTACGTCACAACCTTATGTGCTTTATGAACTGCGATGAGGGGCTCGGGTCTATCTTTCCGTTCGTTGTTTACAAAATTATAAGCATCTTAAAGAGGAAAGGAATTGGATACAAGGTATGTCAGATGATCCACCAAGCTAAAGGGGCACACGTGGTATGGCCTGACCATCCTCAGTTACCTGAACAGGTGTTAACAGTGACAATACTCAGAAGCTCAGTCAATATTCTCTGGGCTAAGACACATGGGCCCTCACAGCCCTTTCTACAGTTTTTCCTACCGACCATCAGAGTAGAACCTTGGATGGGGACCTGAAGTACAGTTGGGTCCTCTTTGCTAACCCTATGACGTAGAGACACAGCAACTGACCCTACAGTATCAAATGGTTTTCGTGACGTTCCCAAGGCTGAATCAACTCTGGGGGAAATGAGAGGCTACAGCAAAGCAGAGGTAGTAATAAGAAGACCTTTCATGCATACTTTCTGGGGAACTAACCAGCATCCTGTTAGTCTCAAAACGTTATTGAAACTTCCCAGAGGTGTCCAATTTACTCCCAGCAAATAATCTAGACCTTTTACCTTGTTTCATTATTTCATATGACCTCAGAGTTTTCCTGAGAATAAGGGAAAGCAGGCAGGTGTGCTTTTTATTCTGCAGAAAGAGAAATGGGCACAGAGGGATTAAGTAGGGCATTTCCCAAGGTTCAGCAGTGACCGTGCATCCAGGATCAGAATGCCACGTTTATGTTATCAGCCCAGTGGTCTCCACACTTTGCTGCCTGCATAGTCTCCAGAAACATGTTTAAAAGTATGTATTCCTCATACATTTTTAAATTGACTTCAAAATGTTTCCATTATACTTTTAAAAAACTGCAAAAAATATCATTTCCAGAACTTTCTAAATAAAAAGACTTAAAAATATATCTGATATATTAAATTGAACATATCTTTTTCTGGTATCCAATGAAATCTAAATATCAAAGCAATTTAACTAACATATCCTTTTTAAAAATAAATGAGCAAGCTCTTCTTTAACCGTCAGAAACTTTATATCATTTTTTATTTTTGAACTTATATTTCCATTCCATTTCCCCCTCAGAATTTAGTCCTTATGTAATTTTATTTTATTTTTTAGACATGCCTTATTGAATACACTATCAAACTTCTTTACACAAAAAAGTATATAAATATGAATTTAACTTTTTTAAAGTTTCCTGTGACCATAGGTTCTAAATAACAAGATTTTTCTATACTGAGTTCCTGTTGCAAATACTACTAATAAATGATAAACATAATGTAAATATATTGTAAACTGATGAACGATTATAAAATAAAAAGTAAATTGTATTGGAAATGCATCTTTTATTGACAAGACATTGTTTTCTTTTCTAATTCGATGATGTCAGTGAACATTACTTACTGACAGAATGAGACAGAGTCAGCCCTCATGTCTATTCCTATTATTTGTACAGATGGAAACCTTGAGAAAACTTGTTCATAAATAAGTAGATGCAAATGGAAGGAGTCTTATTACAACATTAATTCTCTGAGTTCCCTTCGAATGATGTGCCAAAATTCAAGTTACGATCTCTTATCAAATATTATTTTCAGTGTCACTGTGACAGTGACCAGAGGAGAGAGGGGAGGGAATTTCAGAGGAAAAGGGGAAGGGTTTGCAGGAACAAGTATAAACGACACATGGACAAAAACTAGGGGGTGTGGAAATGGGAGGGAGGTGGAGAGGGCTAGGGGAGGCAGGCTGGGTTGGGGGTAAAGGGCAGAAAATTGTACTTGAACAACAATGAAAAGTAAAAGAAAAGAATTGTGAAATGATAAAAAAAATTATTTTTAGTGATTTATCAGATGACAGCTCCATTAGGTTCTACTTGATTTTTGTTGACAGCAACGACTTGGAAACCACTTGACGTGCAAACATTTATTAGCCAGTCACGAGAGCCATTCAGCATCTCTATGCTTTCAAGGCTTTCTACTCAGGTGCTTTTTACCACCTGTGGGGATGCATCTTGGTCAGACTGGAGAGAAAAGCCATTCCTTGCTAAGTAAGAAGAAAACAGTGTGAAAGGGCATATGAGAAAGAAGCCAGCAGGACAACTTTCTCAGTGGCTCTCAGACAGATCCACTTTGTGAAATGGTTCACACCAAGGTTGAGGATCTGGACATTGATTCTCCTACAGCTATCCCCACCTACCTACCCCTTGAAAAGCCTTTGTAGATTCTTTTGGGATAAGCATACTTCCGTTGAAGACCACTATATTAACTCATGCTTCCACCACTTTTAAATGAATCCTCCAGACTTCTGCCCCATCAGTGCACCTTGTATGTCAATAATCAACAATGTGTTGGGCATTTTCCTAAATACTGGACATACAACAGCAAAGAAAAGCAACTAAATTCTGCCCTTCACACTAGTGGACAAGAGAGACCATAAATTACCAGAATTTGACTTCATTTTATGTTGGGCACACTGGGACATGACAGAGTCAGAAACAGAAAGCTCAGGCCATTGCTGACCCTGGAACGTGGCTGCCTTGCCTCTCCTGTGGCTGCAAGGACAGTGTACTGAGACCTCTGTCCTCAGTGTCCCCTGCACCAAGCAGGATGCCAGGCACATAACACGCTGCCCATATGTATTTCCTCGATTAAATGGGTGATGTTGGAAGTCAAAGAAAATTGCATTTATCTTTCCAAAGTGTTAGATACAATTGTTTTTATTAACTGAGGACAACTATAAAGTCATTTATAAAATCATAGTGTCTTTAGATCCAGGAAGAAACTGAGGGACCACCCGATCCCGTTTTGACTTTTCTTGAAGAAACAGAAATGAAGCCTGGAAAAGTGACATGACTTGTCCACATCATGAACTGAGTCCGAGACCAATCAGGCATTTGCGCCAATGGGAAATTTTTAGGCACCTTCAATCCAGGCAAATTCTGCCTCCAGTTCCTTTCATCCAGCCCCAGTTTGACAGCTACCACTAAGAAATGTCCCTGGCCTGTAGCTGGGTAACCTCCCAACAAAGCCCTACTCATCTATATAAAAAGTGAAATAACAAAATATTTCTGTCTCCCTCTATTTCATGAATTCCCTTGGAATCCACAGGACCCACATATCACAAAGGCAACAGCAGGTCATTTGGGTTATTTGGAGTGGCTACGCCTACAACCCAAAATGTGGTTTTGTGTTTTCAGCTTGGAGAGTTATGAAAGGAATTTTTACTGAATGGGAGTCTTCACAGTTTCACTGTGAATTTAATATGTGTGGTGCCCAAAGGCCAAATTTTCCATAAATGGTTAGCAGGATTGATTATTGGTCGGGAAGGTTCCTTAGGCAGAGAAATAACAGTTCCAGTGGAAACGCAGCTGCTTCTGTTCTGAGGTCTCTGGGGTAAGTCCTTGGAGTGACCGTTGCCCCTACCAGAGGGAAGTCCCTGATGGCCAAATAAAGAGGTTCCGAGTAAAAGAAAGAAAGCACTGTTTAATTACACTGGCACAAATGGAAACCAAATGAGTAAATAAAGAGGCTCTGAGAGAAGAGTTTGTTGGTTTGGTTTCTGAGTCAGTCCCCCCAGTTTCACTTTGCATTTCTGTGGCATTTGATTGAAGTGAGGTGCTGGGAGAAGTTTCTGCTGATGGCCTTCGAATAAGAAACCCTGGAAACCACACTCAGGGTGAGGAAAAAGGAACGCAGAAGGAGAAAGCACTTCACGGCTGTCCTTGACCTCCACGGATGACTCCAGAGTGTCAGCTCTACCGCTGAGCTAAACTTCGCACTCCCTTCCGGAAGTCTCCACTGCCAAGTCCCAAAGACATCTCAAATCTAGTCTCGACACCTCTGTCCCTGAAACCACTCCTCCCGTTTTCTCTTGTTCAGCAAACAGCCCTACCCCATCTCCAGGCGCCCGTCTGTAGCTTGGAACGTGTTCCTAACTCCTTCCATGGTACCACTTCAAATTTAGTCAGTACCAGGTCCTGTCACTCTGTCTTCAAGCAATGTCACACCATTCTGCATCTCAGCAGGCCCAGGGCCAGTGTGCTCGTGGAGTCATCAATTCCCACCAGGGCTGATGTGAAATCCTCCGACCAGAGTCCCAACTTCCACGTTAGTCCATCCTCCACAGTGTCTCTTCCTCATGGTCTTTCAAAAACAAAACCCATTTACCCACCTTTCCACCCTTTAACGTCTTCAGTGGTTCTGGCAACAGAGGCATCTATGAAATTGGACAAGGCCTGTAAGTCCAGACACCCGAGTAGGAAGTCTAGCTCTGCGATTCATCTTGGGCAAGTCACCTTGCCTGTCTGAGCCTCCATTTCCTTATCCATAAAGTAAGGTATTTTCAACAAGGACAATGAGTTTAAAACATTTTAGTCTAGGGCCAACAGTAAGGAATAGATTTAAACCACAACACACACACACACATGCATAAGCACACACATATCAAAATGCACACACCAAAAGCACATGCGTGTACATACATACCACAGATATGTACAGGTGCCCACACTACACACAGACACACATACATATGCACAAATCATATTACAAAATGCAGTTTACCAATAGGATACACAGCCTCTCTAGGTACAATGTGCTCTGATACTTCCTGTTTTTGTCTATCTTATTCTATTTTTAAATTCTTAATGAATAAAATAATACTGGTTGTGACCCACAGAATTGGTTTGAGGGCTCACTGGGAGGTCGTGGCCTGGTTCTGAGGAACACTGAGTTACACGATTTCTTCAATTCCTTCTACCAATGTAAGTTAGTAATCGCAGGCTCAATGTTCAGAGTCAAGCAACAGATTTCTATAGCATACATTTCTATATTTTAAGGTTTTTAATACATATTGATTATTTTTACATAAAAAGATTTTTTTAACCTGTAAACTAACTTTTAATTTTTTAAGAGACTACATGGCCATTGAAGAAATTATTGGAAATTCAAGAAGAAAAATGAATTTTTTTTAAAAATGTCCTCTCACTTTGGTGATAACTATTTGGCAGATAAATGTTTCAGCCTGTATCCCCCTCATATTTTCTCTCTGCAAGAAAGCACATGCTTTTTCTTCTCTCCTGAACACAATCTTTTCGACATAATGATGTTTTCTCTCAACAGTATGTCACCAGCTTCTTTCTGCATCGATAAAAGAAATACCAGTTTCTAAAAGAACAGATTTAACATGCTCCTGTCATGGAGCAATAAAATTAGAATCAGCATGAGGAGACAGGGAAAAACACAGTTGGAATTTTAAAGACATCATTCAAAATAACAAAAGCTCTCCAAATCCAGAATTGTAAGATGCAACAAATGTTGTATTTATATGAAAATTTATACTCTTAAATGTATTTATTAGTAAGTAAATCTTTAGTAAAAAAAGAAAGATTGAAAATAAATAATCTGACTTTTCACATCTGGGTAATAGTTATATGGATATTTATTACATATATGTGGAGAGGGCTTTTTGCTTGTTTTTATGGATGTTTAAGATATCTTATGATTAATGTTTCAGGTACACAGCATTATACATTAATATTTGTATATTCTACAAAGTTATTAAAACTTTTTATAAAAATAAATGAGCTAATTCAGGAAGAATTTGACTCAAAGTAAACTCAAAGAAATCAGGAAAAAATAAGTGAATACAGAAGTGGAAATTAATGATCATCAATAAAACTAAAAGCCTGTTCTTTGAAAAGAAATAAATCATGACCAATAAATAAATATTGCCCAAGAAAAAAGAGAGAAGCCATAAATTAAACACAGCATTGGGAATAAAGGGGAAAACATATCACAAATGCAGTAGAAAAATTTAAAAATATAAGAGAACACTAAAAGTTTGAAAAATATAAATTAAAAAAATAAATTTAAAGAGAAATGGAAGACTTGAATTAACCAATAACTATTTCAAAACTTGCATAAGTTGCAGGGGGAAAGTATTTTCCCATCTCTTCTCACAAATGACACCATATGGATTCATTGGCAGATTTTAACAAACATTCAACAGATTATTCTTATTCAATACAACCTACACAGAAAAAAGAATTTTTACTGTGTTTTTTGCATTACCATTTACACCCTTTACACCCTCTTCCTCCCCCACTCATGCCCCCGCCCTCTCAATCACCATACTGTTGTCCCTGTCTGTGAGTCCTTCCACAGACAAAGAACTTTTTAAAGAAGAAAAGTTATCAACTTATTTTCTGAGACAAACTCTCTTAGCTTGAGTCCCCCTGAAAACAGAGCCTGAGCCACAGGCTTGTGTGTAGCTAGTTTATTTGGAGTGACCCCCAGAAGCAGAAGTGAGGGACAGAGGTTGAAGGCGGGAAGGAGGAAAGCTAATAGAAGGATGCATCATGGAGCTGGCCTCCACTAAGGGAGACTGGGACCTTCTGAAAGGTTTTAATAATTTCAGCTCAGGACTGTCAGCCTGGGGAAAGAAAGGAGAGTGCACAGGATCTCCTGAGTGCCTTGGCCAAGGCCTCCTAGGGGCAGGCCTTGGCAGCCTCACCCGGCCCCCGCTCCCCCTAATTTCTGGTGCATTTGTGTGAGTGCAGAGCGGGTTTTGCGGGCATCTCATGCCTGTGCATTGGGGGAGCCCTAGGAAGGATATGAGAGGAACGAGACGGACAGAGAAAAGCAGTCAGGTGGGCCCATCCAAAGCCAGAGATAAAGCCAGCATGTGTGGGAGTAAGAGGAAGGGCTGGGAAGAGTTTTAAACCATGCTCAGGAGATGTCTGATACAAAAAACAAAAACACGTTTTGATTTTTGCTACCAAAGCCAGATCAAAACTATAAAAGAGAAGGAATCTGTGGATCAATCTCACTTATACACACAGTTACAGAAGTGCTACATAAAATAGAAGAAAGTCCAAGAAGGGTTTACCTCAGAAATGCAAGATTTCACCATTAGAAACACCCTTCAGCGTGACTGAACACACTAACAAATTAAAAAATAAAAATGAAATGTAATCATTTACATAGATGCAAAGAAATCATTTGAAATTCTCCAAACACAAATTTTTTAAATCTCTTAACAAACTAGAAATGCAAAGAATGTCCTTATATCAGTAAAGGCTATCAAACAGTCACAGCAGCACCATAAAAAGGTGAAGAAACATTTTCCTATTAAAACCAGATGCTATCAGGGTGTTACCATGACATCTCTAGCAAATAAAAAGAAGTTCCAGAAACAGACCCTTGCTGACCTCACACTTGTGGTCAACAAGGACACCAAAACAACCCAGTAGAGAAAATTAGTCTTTTCAATAGGGGTTGGGACAATTGGATAGCCACACGCAAAAGAATAAAGTGGTACCCTCTACTTCATATTATATTTAAAAATAAACTCAGAATGGATCAAAGATGTAAATGTAAGAGCTACAGTGATAAAACTCTTAAAAGAAAATATAGGTACAAATCACCTTGGATTAGGCAACAATTTCTTAAATGTGACTCCAAAATCACAAGCAACAATCAAAATTTAAAATTTCTGTGCTTCAAAGAATACCACCAAGATAGTGGAAATACAACCCACAGAATGGGAGAAAAATTTTGCAAATCATATATCTTATAAGAGACTTGTATCTAAAAAGTATAAGAGCTCTGGCCAGTGTGGCTTAGCTGGTTGGAGCATCATCCCATTATTAAAAGGTCATGCATTTGATCCCTGGTCCCACTGCATATGATCTCGGACCCAGGCATGTATGGGGAAGCCACCAATTTCTCTCTCACTGCGATGTTTCTCTCTCTTCCTTTCTCTCTCTAAAAAAAAAAGCAATAATGATCAGCTTCCAGCAAAGATGACGATGAAAGCAGACATGGCTCACCTCTTCACACAACCACATCAAAATTACAACTTAAAATATAGAACAACCAGCACTCAGGAATGTCAGAAATCGAGTTGAATGGAAGTCTGACAACTATGGAATTGAAGAAACCACATCCATCCAGACTGGTAGGAAGGGCGCAGACACTGAACAGGCCAGTCCAACACCCAGGTGGATAAAAATTCAGGAGGCATATCTCAGGATCGAGGAGTCCCCCCACACCAGACCCCCCAGCCCAGGACTCCAGTGCCAGGAGGTTAAGTTCCCACAACGTCTGGCTGCAAAAACCGGCAGGGACTGAATTGGTGGAGGAGGCTGCTGGAGCCCTAAGAATTTCTTCTTGGGGAACCAATGCACAGACTTACCTACTCAGACTTGTCCCCTTCTGAGCCCCAGCACCAGGATGGAAGCTTGAAGGGCATCAGTGGTATACAGGGAGAGACTGAAGTGTCTGGCATTGGGGCGAGCAAAGGCCATTGTCCCTTTGTGGAGCCTTCCCCCTCAGAGCTGGTAGGCTGGTGCCATATCTGAAACTCCATCAAGCTATCTAACACTGAGTTGTCCACCTTGGAGATCCACAGAGGCTCTACCCCACCCAACTTACAGACCCACCCAAGCTGCTTTTCCATGAGAATGTCTAGTCTTGGCTCCTAAAATCTATCAAACAAGCAACAGATGGCTTCATGGAGCCCTAGTGGCAGCCAGATTAGAGTCACAGCTTGGCTTCACCTGGGTATCTCTAAGCCCAGCACAAGTAGCAGCTATCTTAGATTGCTTTATAGTTCAGGCAGGGTGCCCTGAGCAAAACACAGGTCAGGGCTGACTTTGGCCTGCACCACTCAGAAAACCCCAGAACCTGCTCATCCCATGGACAGCTACAGACCACATTGGAGCACCCCCACTCTGCCGCTGCACAGCTGATCCTCCATGGAGGGAAGAAGTTGGTGCTCAGTGGTCACAGACAGTACTCACAGCTGACTGACCTGGGTAAATCCCTCCCACTGATCTTCCAATAGTAACCAAGGCTCAACTACAAGAGAAGGGTGTACTCAGACCACACAGAAGGCGCATCTCAAGTACCCAACTTGGGTCACAGGGGAGATTATGCCACTAAACCCTACAGGGCACCTACTGCATTAGGCCACACTACCAAGACACGGAGTCAAAGCAGCTCTACCTAATACATAGAAAAAACACAGGGAGGCTGCCAAAATGAAGAGACAAAGAAACATGGCCCAAATGAAAGAACAGATCAAAACTCCAGAAAAAGAGCTAAACAAAATGGAGATAAGCACTCTATCAGATGAAGAGTTCAAAACACTGTTTATAAGGATGTTGAAGGAACTTAGTAAGGATCTCAACAGCACAAAAAAGACCCAGTCAGAAACAAAGGATACACTAATTGAAATAAAGAACAATGTATAGGGAAACAACAATAGAATGGATGAAGCCAAGAATCAAAGCAACAATATGGAACATAAGGAAGCAAAAAACAACCACACAGAACAACAACAACAAAAAAGAATCCAAAAAAATGAGGATGATATAAACAGCTTCTGGGATAACTTTAAGAGGTCCAATATTCACCTCAAAGGGGTGCCAGAAGGAGAAGAGAAAGAGCAAGAAATTGGAAATCTGTCTCAAAAAATAATGAAAGAAAATTTCCCTAATTTGGTGAAGGAAATAGACATGCATGTCCAGGAAGTTCAGAGAGGCCCAATTATGATGGATGGAAAGAGACCCACTCCAAGACAGATTGCTATTAAAAGGCCAGAGGTTAAATATAAAGAAAGACTCTAAAAAGCAAGAGAAAAGAAGTTATTTACCGGAAGGTTGCCAGATGGAGGAGTGGGGGAGTGCGAGGGAGAATAGGGGAGTGAGAGAGGATTAAGAAGTACAAATAGGTAGTTGCAGAGGAGCCATGGAGGTGCAAAGTACAGTATAGGAAATGGAGTAGCTGAAGAACTTGTACCAATGACCCATGGACACAAACCAATGACCAATGGAGGGGGGATTGCCTGAGGGAGTAGGGTGCACTGGGTGGAGGGTGGCAAAGGGGGAAAAATCAGAACACCTGTATTAGCATAACCAATAAAATATAATTTTTTAAGAAAGCAATTAAAATATCTCCTCAAATGAGGATAAATAGATATATTTTTATACAATATACATACTACAATTCAATCCTAAAAACACAATTCAATTGAAAAATGAGCAAAGGATCTGAATAGACATTCCTCTAAAGAAGATATGTAAGTAGTCAATCAGTACATAAAAAGATACTCAGCATCATTAGCCATTAAGGAAATAAAAATGGAAACCACCATGAGGTACTATTGTACAACGAGGTGCTAATGAACAAAAAGTTCATTTGGGTTTTTTTCTGTAAGATGGCTCTAGCAAAGCTGAGTTGTCTTTAACTTCATTCAAAACAAATTTGTTTGATCGTATTGTGGCAACTGTCATATCAGTGTACATTTTTTAAAAACATCAAAATTGGTGAATTTTTGTGTAGCCATTTTAATATTGAAGATTGAAGAAAATAAGACTAAAATTTTTTTAAAAAGAAAAAAAGGATGCAAACAGGGAGGTGTAGGAGAGGAGGGAAAGAGAATGACAAGGAAGAATAGAAGTCTTTTTATTCAATAAAGTAAACACAAGTTGTTATTTGTTTATGATGTAACTATCTATATAGAAAAGTTGACTCTGGACAAACTCTACATGTTGCTGAATCCAAGGTTAACACACCAAAATCAATAGCAGTCTGTAGTAGGCCAAATAATGTTCAAAATGGTGTCAGGTACTAATTCTTGGATTCTAGTAAGTATTGCCTTATTTCAAAAAAGGATCATTGCAGATGTGATTAATTTAAGGATCTTGAGATGAGGAGATCATCCTGCATTCTCTGGGTATACCTTAAATGGAATGCTATGTGTCATAAGAGGGAGAATACACACACACACACACACACACACACACACACACACGAAGGCAGCGTGAAGATAGAGAGGGATTTAAAGCTTGACCTTAAAAATTGGATCGATGTAGCCACAAACCAAGGAATACAGGCAGCCACCAGAAGGTGGAAGAGGCAAGGAAGGTATTTTCCTCTAGACCTTCCAGAGAGAGTACAATTGTACCAACACCTCAATTTAGACTGAGTGATACTGATTTTGCACTTTGGCCTCTGGAACTGTAAGAGAAGATTTCTGTTGTTTTAAGCCATCAAGTTTTTTTTTTTTTTTAACTTACTGATTTTGAGAGAAGAAGGGAGAGAGAGAAACACTGATTTGTTGTTTCAATTATTTTTGCACTCACTGGTTGATTCTTGTACGTGCCTTGACCAGGAATCAAACTCACAACCTTGGTGTATCAGACAATGCTCCTACCAACTGAGCTACCCATTCAGGGCCTTAAGCTATCAAGTTTTTAGAATTTGTTATAGCAGCCGTTGGGAACTAATGCATAGTCCTATAGCACCTACCAGAAGAATCTAAATAAAAGATGTAATGAACAAAAGTTTCTACTCACAATTGACATAAACACTTCAGGTTCTCTGAACTTTTTTCACCCCCTTCCTGACTTAAAATAGTTAGCCTTTATGTTGAGTTTCCCTGCATCCCTCCCCCAAACCTCTCTGGACTGACTTTGATTTAGATGTCACAGTTGTTCTATTGGAGTAAGGCACCTGAAAATGGTGGTGACTGCGATAAGCAGGGCAGTGTTCCCCAGTCTAAAAAGAACATGTATGCATGGCCCACAGACAGGACAATGGTGTGGGAATTGCCTGAGGGAGTGGGGGGGCTGGGTGGAGGAGGGCAAGGTGGGGGGGAAATTGGGACAACTATAATAGCATAATCAATAAATATAATGTATTTTAAAATATATTTTATTGATTATGCTACTACAGTTGTCCCGTTTCCCCCCTTCATTCCCCTCCACCCTCCACACCCTCTCCCACCCACATTCCCTCACTTTAGTTCATGTCCATGTGTCATAAGTTCTTTAGCTTCTACATTTCCCATACTATTCTTACCCTCCCCCTGTATATTTTCTACCTACCATATATGCTACTTATTCTCTGTTCCTTTTCCTCCTCTCTCCTCCTTCTTCCACTCCCCTGTTGCTAACCCTCCATGTGATCTCCATTTCTGTGGTTCTGTTCCTGTTCTAGTTGTTTGCTTAGTTTGTTTTTGTTTTTGTTTTAGGTGTGGTTGTTAATAATTGTGAGTTTGCTGTCATCTTACTATACACATTTTTTATCCTCTTTTTCTTAGATAAGTCCCTTTAACATTTCATAAAATAAGGGCTTGGTGATGATGAATTCCTTTAACTTGACCTTATCTGAGAAACACTTTATCTGCCCTTCCATTCTAAATGATAGCTTTGCTGGATAGAGCAATCTTGAATGTAGGTCCTTGCCTTTCATGACTTGGAATACTTCTTTCCAGCCCCTTCTTGCCTGCAAGGTCTCTTTTGAGAAATCAGCTGACAGTCTGATGGGAACTCCTTGTAGGCAACTGTATCCTTATCTCTTGCTGCCTCTAGGATTCTCTCCTTCATTTTTACCTTGGCTAATGTAATTATGATGTGCCTTGGTGTGTTCCTCCTTGAGTCCCACTTCTTTGGGACTCTCTGAGCTTCCTGGACTTCCTGGAAGTTTATTTCCTTTGCCAGATTGGGGGAGTTCTCCTTCATTATTTGTTCAAATAACTTTACCACTTGTTGCTCTTCCTCTTTTCCTTCTGGTACCCCTATAATTCAGATGTTGGAACGTTTAAAGATGTCCTGGAGGTTCCTAAGCCTCTTCTCATCTTTTTGAATTCTTGTTTCTTCATTCTTTTCTGTTTGGTTGTTTCCTTCTTCCTTCTGATCCACTCCATTGATTTGAGACCCAGTTTTCTTCCTGTCACTATTGGTTCCCTGTGCATTTTCCTTCATCTTACTTAGTGTAGCCTTCATTTTTTTTTTATCTGATTTGCAACCAAATTCAACCAATTCTGTGAGCATCCTGATCACCAGTGCTTTGAACTGTACATCTGATAGGTTGGCTATCTTTTCATTGCTTAGTTGTATTTTCTCTGGAGCTTTGATCTGTTCTTTTGTTTGGGCCATTTTTTTCATCTTGAAGCATCTGTCACATGTAAGGGGTGGGGCCTTAGGTGTTCACCAGGGTGGGCAACCCAGCGTTTGGTTGTGACACTTATGTGGCGGCGGGGTCCAAGAGGGAACAATGGCGCCTGCTCTGCTCTATGTTGGATCCCAGTCCCTTTTTCCACTTCCCCCAAGCAAACTGGGCCCTTCTGGTGCTGATTCCCGTGGTGGGGGGGTGTGCGTTCCAGGACCCCGTGGGTCTCTCCAACAAATTCTCCCATGAGGCTGGGAGTCTCTCTCTGTGCCTCAACCCCCACAGGTATTTTCAATCAGCATTTGGAGGCTCTATTTCCCAGCGCTGGGACCCTGGGCTGTGCGGTCTGTCTCACTCCCCAGTTTCTCCTAGTTTATCTGCACGCGAATGTGGGACCGCCCAGTCAGCCAGCTACCTGGCACACAGTGCCTTGCTTCACAATCACGGCCTTGCTGGGTCTGCCTGTTGCCACCCCATGCCCAGGGTCTGCCAGCTGCTGTCTTGTGTGCCCAGGGTGCCTTGCGTGCCTGGTGCCACCGCTTTTTGTGCCTCCACCCCTCTCTACCCAGCTGTCCAACTCTGCCCCACCTACTGGTCTGGAGAAATGTGTCTATTTTAACTTCTTGGTTGTCTGACTTCCATACAGTACAATTTTCTGTCAGTTGTGGTTGTTATTTTGTTTCTAAATTGTTGTCCTTATTTTGGTTGTGTGAGGAGGCGCCATGTGTCTACCTACACCTCCATCTTGGCCAGAAGTCCTTCAATAAATATAATTTAAATTAAAAAAAATAAATTTAAGAATCGGGAAAAAATAATATATAAAATATAAAATAAGATAAAATAAGTAACCTCTACTCAGGTCCAGCCAACTGTTACCCTGAAGGACTGTGGCCCAGAATTGCTGAATGTTTCTATTTTCCAAGAGAAGCTATAACCTCAGATAATTATGTAAAACTGCCTGGTTTTTAATATTGGCAATTAATTCAAATTAGCTGTGGGAGTTCAACAAAGCACACCTACCCACAGAGCCGTGAGACACCCAAGCCACATGAGACTCACAAGTCGCCTGCTGTGGTCCCCGCCTTAGATCTTGCAAGAAGCAAATTAGTGATAAATGAAGAAAAGTAAAGTTTTACTGCTACATACTGAGTAATAAAGTTAGAAAGCTCATTAACCTCTAGAGCTTGATTTAGGTGGAGAATAAAAATAAGCTTCCCCTAAAGTCTCACTAAATTCATGGAAAACATAACCACAATCAGAGTGGTGGGGGACACTTAGGGATGCCAGGCACACTCCTTGTGCTCAAGAAGGACAGGCAGGCTGTTGACAACACAGCCCTTGGTGACCCCATCAGAGCCATAGTTAGGAATGGCCCCACAGGGCCATGATGATGTCACTTGTCAACTCAGAACCAGACTCTCCCTAGGATCAGAGTTGGAGTGGAAGACAGGCAAAACAGAATCAAATTCAGTTCCCTTGATTTGTTCAGTTCCTCATTTATACAACAAAGGGGCTGAGCCTGAGACTGGGACCGCTCTCCAGCCCCTTCCACTCTGGGATTCGGTGGGGTGATCTGAATTCACTTCTGCTCCCCTGCTGTAACAGTGTTGTTTTCTGACCGGCAGGAGCAAGCGACACCTCTATGACCTGATGAAAAGCTGTCACCTCAACCAGTCAGCTCTCACAATGAGCATCTTGGGGTGGGGACTGCCAGAAGTTCCTCTTCATAACCAATGAGTGAAGTTTGGCAAGAAAGAATGACTAGACCAAAGGGAATCATCTGTTTGGGCTTTTTTGTTTTTGTTTTCCAGCATCCTTCCTCTTATCAAAATGAGAGAGAGGAAGAAATTTACTTTACTCTAGCAGAGTAAATAGCACTCATTTTTCATTCAACCACTCACCCCGTTCCTGCTGATGGTCTGCAGGCCCCTGTGCGAGGCTGCCGGCACCACAGTGAAGGTCCGGGGCTCACGCCCTCAGGCAGCTCATGTTCTCCCAGGACGGGACAGGCATCAAATAATTAAGCATGATGAGCTAAATTTAGACTAGACAGATCGCATATCTACAGATTTGTTCATGATCTATGACAGAAAGGTACCACGTGCTGTGAAAAGAATAACTTCAGGAGGCATTCAGGTGGCCTCTTTGAAAAGGATATTTAAGCTTGGAGGTGGAGGAGGAGGAACAGGTCTCGGGAACTTCAAGGGGAAAGGTGTGGTGGGAACAGGAGGAAGCAAGCCCAAAGAGTCATATCAGGAAGAACTCAGCAAGTCCTAGAAGTGGTCAGAGGGCCAGCTGGCCAGAGCCTGCTGACAAGGGGACAAGTAAATGGAGTCTGTGGTAGCTGGAAAGGCAGCCAGAACTCCAATGGCTGTCCTAAGGAGTTTGGGTTCCATTCCAAGGCCAATGAGAGCTGTTTTTAAAGGGATTTAAGTGTGGGGGGGGGCAGGGGAGTGTGACATGATCGGATATTTGAAAGATCAGTCTCGCTGCTCAATGGAGATTGAACCACAGGGAGGCAGGAGAGACTGATTAGGAGGCAGACACAATCATTCAGGCCAGAGAGAGTGGATACAGAGGGCAGAGAATGGAACCGGGATACATCTCAGAGGCATAAGAGAAAGAACATGCTGATAGGGGATGTAGGAGGTGTAGGAAGGGAAGAATCAAGATGACCCCAAGATGTTTGATGTGAGACAAAGACATTCGTGGGTACCATTAACTTCAGTGGGGAGGGCTGAAGAAAGTGTGGGTTCAAAAATGTTGCATTAGTAAATATATCTCTGTCCTATAAGAACCCTCTGAACACAACGTCCCGTGTCACAATGGTGATCATGCCACTGCCCTGCCTGAATCACTTTTCAGCACCATTGAGGCAAAAGACAACTAAAGAGCTTTATGGTTTGGGTTGAATTTTATTCTTCAGCCTTATATCTGTCCACTTCCTCTACACATCAATTTGATTATTATTTTGTCATTCCATATAATATTAGTTCCTTGAATATGTTTTTCTCTCCTCACACCTTTTAGCCTTTGAACACTTCTCATTCTGGGAAAGAAAACATCTTTCTCTCTTCACTCACTTACTGAACTCAACTTAGCTCAGAAATCATACCTCTTCTTAGAAGCCTTCTTGGACTGCTCCAAGCTGAGTTGGGTATGTTTTCTGAGACAACATAATATTATTCACTTAGAACACAAAACATGAAGTCAAATTGCCAGGGTTCAAATCCTGACAACACCAGCCAGCAGCCTGGAGTTCCTCCAGGTCAAAGACTTCCCTTGGATAACTGAGACAATGCTTGGCACATAGTAGGTACTAAGGAAATTTACAATGAAAAATTATGCACAAATGTTGCCTGGTGAAGATCTCGTGAAGAGGCATAAAAGGTTTTCTTTCCTGTTTATGCTAGGCTTAGAATCCCCAAACCAAGTCCTCAAATTTTCTCCATAAACTGAGAGGATACTCTCCAGAGACATATATCAGACATTGCAGAAGGCTCCCAATGAGAACCAAATGCACTTATTTTCCTCCAGTGCACACCCAACACTTATTTCTCATCCCACAGCCCTCCAAGCTCACTTCCGCAGAGCCAGCCCTTCCTTCCTGACCTCACCAGCCAGCACCCCACCCCCTTAGCAAGTGAGGAAGGTCAAGGGGTGGGCTGCAGGATTTCCAGACACACATCAAGGGTCGTTTACATTTCCCAGAAACTTTCAACCAAAAATTAATTATTGAAAGCCTACTATATGCCCAGGACCAAGCTAAACGTCTCAGTCGATCCACATTTTATATTATGGGATGGTATACAAACACTGGAATCTTTTAAGAAAAACAATATAAGGTGACAAGTACAAATTTCAGAACAGAACCTTGGAAAGGCATGGTTAAAGTGAAGGACCTTGAGCTTAAACTATATTAGCTTCTCATAAATCTGCCTCTAAACTAAGGGCTTTTAACCTATTTTGTGCCATTTGATAGTCTGGTAAAAGATATGGATCTCTTCTAGGTTTTAAATGCATAAAATAAAATATATAGCATTACAAAAGAAACTATATCAAAATACAATTAGGAAATGTATGCTAGAAGCAAATTTGTGGTACATAAATCTGGTGTTGTTTTTGAAATTTTTTATTGTATTTTTCCATTACCATTTATCCCCACTATATCCTCTTTCACCTCCCCCCTCCCCACTCCACCTGTCAATCACCACACTGTTGTTCGTATCCATGAGTTCTTTCTTTTCCTTTTTTGTTCAGTCCCTCCACCTCCCACCCAACACCCTCAAAATGACCTTCCTCCCAAGCTGTCAGCCTGCTCTTTATGGTATTTTTGTTGTTGTTGTTTAACACATTCAATATCAAGATCTTGCCACAGGTCAAATAACCAGTGCTTTCCCTTCTTTAAAAGAATTTCCCTACTGTGAGCTGGGCAACTGCCTTGTCTCAGTAACTAGGGTATCTGCGTGCCTTCCTGGGCGCCTCCTCCATGCACGAGTGGAACACCCTCCAGTGTTCATACCTGAACCAGCTGGCTTGTGGGTCCTCTCACTGTCTCATTCCCACTACTGGTGGCACCTGCTTGAGAGTTTGAGCCATAGTCACATGCACCACACATATGTTCTCCAGCTTTCTTCCTTATCCAACCATCCACGCATAGTAGGATCTCACATTCGTCCGGAGATTTGCGCAGCATACTGAGAGGCGGCGGTGGGGGAGGCAAGAGTTGCACTCCGCAATCTAGGTTTAGCTAGTTAGGTGATCTAAGCAGCCACTCTGAATCAAATCTCCAAAATGAGCATAAGGAATGTTCCTGTCCTGTAGGGCTGCTCTGCATATGGGAAGACATGTTAAGTACTTTAAAAACTAAAAATTTCCATGAAAAAAGTCATTTAATTTGCCATCCTGAGAAAGGAAAAGAGAACACTGAATTCAATGATGCTTCTAGCTACTCATTCTCCCCATATCTTGAGAAGTGCTTTGAAATTCATTGCCTGCTTTATTAAAATTGATTGTCTGACATAATAGGTACTCTGCTCCAAGGCACACGCTAGGGCAAGCAGGGCTGGATTCAAACGTGGGGCTCTGGGTTCTGAGTTCACCAGTTTTTCTGCAGGGCAGCTAAGCTCCAGGTCAGTGGGGAGCCGGTCTTCCTGCTCAGGAGGCAAGGGCATGGCATATGGTATGTTCCCTCACCTATTTCTCTGCTCCGGGTCACCCAAATCTGGCCGTCCCCTTTCCTTTACGGCTTCAGTGCTCCTCCAGACCACAAATCCATCTGTTAAGACAAGAGGAGGCCTCTCCCTATTCCTGAAGGCCTCAGTCCCTGGGCTGAGGTCCAGCTGTTAGCAGCAGAGGGAAAGCAGCATTCATTGCCTCCTAAGTCTGGACGCCTCTGTACAGGATCACCAAGAAATTCGCACACACCTTCAACATGTCCCATGTGCCTGCTACAATGGCAGGCGCTGTGGCAGACCATTTGCAGGTACAGAATTGACCCAGGTAATGCCAGTCCCTAACCTTAAGGACTTCCAGCTGGTCAATGGGGGAGTCAGGATTTGAATCCAGGCAGGCTGTGAACTTTATATTGAAAGCGTTCTCAAAGTTCACTGGGCCCAATCCACCCATTTTACAAATGAAAATGCTGTCTCAGTATTTGCTAGGTGCCAGGCAGTATTCTAAGGACTTTAAAAATGTGAGATAGGCTCTGGCTGGTGTGGCTAATTTGGTAGGAGGGTCATCCCATAAACCAAAAGGTCATCGGTTCGATTCCCAGTCAGGACACATGCCTGGGTTGCAGATTCAGTCCCCGGTCTGGGCACATGCGAGAGGCAACTGATCGATGTTTCTCTCTCACATCCATGTTTCTCTCCCTCTCTCTCTCCCTCCCTACCCCTCTTTCTAAAATCAATAAACATGTCATCAGGTGAGGATAAAAAATATATGAGATAGTTTCAAAGCAAAAAATGGAGGCAAGGAACTTGATTAAAATCACATAGCCAGGCATAGATGGTGGAGCTGGGATTCAAACTCAGAAATTCTGGTTTTGGCATTCACACCCTCAACCTATCTTAATGAGTAAAGTATAGGCTGCCACTGGGAGCTGCAGGCCTCAGGTCCCCCCACAGGATGCCCCCACCACAGCTACCCCCCAGCAGGCCACTCAGGCCAGGCCTTGAGCCAGAAAGCAGAGTGCTGTCAGTGACAACCCAGGGGCCAAACAAGAGAAGAGTTATTCTCTCCTGCTTCTCCCAGCGTTCAGTCCGCCCCAGACAGTGGTTCCCCAACATCCCTCAGGTCACACAGAAAAGCCTGAGACACAGCAGGGACCACACAAATAGCACCCCCATCCATTCAGCTGAGCCCTCTCCATTCCTCTCTTGCATGTCCTACAGGCTCCTTTGCCCTTCACCTGACCTTGAGGGAACAAATCATCAACTCCGATTAGGCTGACAGTTGAGTGGAGGAACCTCAACAGATGGGTTGAGGCAGATCTGCTGATGGGATTCAGCGGCTCATGAAATATGGTGTCAAAAGCCCCTTCCAGGGGGCTCCGAGGCAAAGCACTCCAGTGAGCCCTGGGCAAGGCAGGCCCGCGGAATCCAGACAGAGGCCTTGAGCCTGCCAGCCCTGAGTCTTCGCTGCAGAAACACTCCCTTCTCCCCATCAGTACATTTTTGCAGCTTCTCCCTGGTGCTGGAGAACAGACTCTGGTCTCCTCTGCACAGGTATTTCCGGGCTCCAGCTGTGTCAGCCTCAGCCCCTTTCAAACTCCTGCGATACAAGGAACCTGGTCTGTAAAGACCCCAGACTCTGCTGCTTGGGGGACCTCTCAGATGATTTTAGGCCATCATTTGTCCCATATTTATGCAGCATCTACTGTGTGCCAAGTGTTGTGCTCAGTGCCCGGGATCAAGTGGTGAAGAAGGCAAACACAGCGCCTGTGCATAAGGAAACTGTAGTCCAGTGGGGATGCAGGGATTCAGGACAAGGACGAAGGATCACGGGGATAGGAAACCTAGACTCACCTGGGTGGTCAAGAAAGGCTTCCTGGAGGAAGAAATATCAAATCTGAGGTCTGAAGGGCTAGCGGGGGTTAACCGAGCAGAAGTTAAAAGAAGGAAGGACAACCAAGTGGAATAGTATTCGAGGTAGAGAGAGGAACATGGGCAGGGGGCATTATGAGAAGAAATACTTGGCTTTCAAGGAATGAACATTGTGAAAAGCATGAGGGGGAGGGTGGCAATGGAATGTGGAGAAAGCTTGGAGAGATTACCAAGGGCTTGTGCGCCAAGGTAGCAGTTGGATTTATGAAGTCAACAGCGACTGTTCTTGGGATTTATGTAAGCAAATGAGTGTCTGGCTGACCCCTCACCACACCGCAGGCCATGATTCAGGTCTAGAAGTGACCTGACCCTTCCACTCATGGCACCTCCTCAGAAAGGCCTTCCCTTGGCACCTTAGCTTACATGGGGAGGAGGGACAGAGCTCTGATTTGAGTGAAGGTTGAAAATTTTGATTGACCTAGGCCATGATTGATAAGTCATGGGATCCTGGCTGGGCTGAATCCTGTCAACAAAAAGAAAACTGAATCTCTGTACTTTTAAGAAAGAGTCTTTTCCTTTCCTTGCTTCTAATGGGGGACTCAGCAGGGCTCAATCAGTCACAGCTCTTGGAAACCCTGAAGCCTCCCAACTTCCAGTCAGCAGAGGGAGGCTCTTCACTCAGACCAGTTCCGCAAGGTCAGGGGCTGCCTGCCCCCTTGCAGGAGCAGACAGCAGAGGGAACCAAAGCCTTTGAGGAAGAAGCCTGAGGGGAATGTGGGCGTTTCACATAAAAGGATAAGCTGGAACTTTCATTTTCTCTTGGCCTTGGGGCAGGTATGAACAGCAACACCAAAACATTGAGGCTTTTCACCAGAAATGGGGTGGTTTTCACAAATAAACCACCCTGAGAGAGTCTCATTACTCAAGCTAATGGTTTAAAAACCCCGCAGGGCTTAGCATAACCCTGAGAGAAGTGAGACAAGGGGAGATGGTGAGCTCATCCCAGGTAGGGACGGTGCTGCAAGAAGCCTGGCACAGCCATCTGTAAGGGTGGCACTCACTTTGGAAACCAAAATACAGAAGAGGCATCAACATGGAGTTGGTGCGAGAAAGCCAGTCACCTCGCAAAGAGGGAAACTAGAGAGCCCACAAATGTGAGCTGTGGCTCTCGGAGCCGAGCCAGGGCGAGTGGAATTTCCTCTTGCTGTTCAGGAATGAGGGGTTCTCCCAACCAGGCAGAAAACAAGCATTCATCGCCAGGACGCTCTGCTTCTGCCTGGGCCTGGCTCCACACCCAGAGGCCCTCAGGAAGAACGAAGAGCCTAATGCTCAAAAGTTCCCATGCATCTTCACCTTTGAAAGGCCATTTTGAGAAGACCGATAAACACTTGACAAATGTAAACATTAACCATGTCTTGAATGATGAGCTCTCCTCATGCAAGAAACTAGCAGTTATTTTACAGATGTGTATAAAATAAAAATTGTCCAATGGAAGCATATTGTCCCATCTCTAACACCTCTAACATCTCTAACAACTCAAGTGCCCAGGTGAGTGGTCCCCCCAGATATGGGACAAATGATGGCCTGTGAGCGACTGTGAGGTCCCAAAAGCAGCAGCAGAGTCAGGGGTCTTTTCAGACCAAGTTCCTTGTACCGAAGGTTCTGGGCTCAGAGAGGGGAGTTTTTCTTGCTGCAAACGACACTCACAAGGACTAGCATGGATCAGCTTGAACTAAGTCCGACTTCTAAAATAAGTTCATGAACCAAGGGACTCTTCTAGTAATCATTGAAAATGATAAATGGGCTGGGAAATCGCCCATTATGTGGGAAGGCTACAGAGACTGAGTTAGTGTTTTGTTCTGGAGAAACAGGTTGAAGAAGAAAAGCCTGGGGAAGCTGGCAGGCCTTTGGGGGAGGAGATGGTCATCAGATAGACAAAAAGTCATGAGAAAGGTGGTGAGCAGGGTCTTTTTAAATCCACAAGTAAAAAAATAAGAATGCACTTAACCAGCCATTCAGTCCTCCAACCCATTTTGCATACTCCCTTCCCCCAACCACTACCCTCCGCTTGCTACTTAGAAAACTTTGAGGTTTGTGTGTGTTTCAAGACAACCTACACACGACTCGTTCCATGGCTTTATTTCTGTAGCTATCGTTTTTCAAAATGGCTGCCAAACTATTGACCACTGTTTAACAAGTATAAAATCATTAATAGCATATAAAACTTCATAGGAATAAACACATTATCTTAACTATCAATTCTGTTCTTAAAAGTCCTCTTGCTACTCAGGGCCCAGGTCACTGGGGCCTTATAAAAATGAAATAGCCCTGGCTGGTGTGGCTCAGTGGATTGAGTGCTGGACTGTGAACCAAAGGGTCACTGGTTCGATCCCAGTCAGGGCACATGCTTGGTTTGTGGGCCAGGTCCCTGGTGGGGGGCGCTCAAGAGGCAAACACACATTAATGTTTCTCTCTCTCCCTTTCTCCCTCTCTAAAAATAAATAAACAAAATCTTTTAAAAAATAAAATAAACACACTTCAAACATTTCAAGAACTCTCTGGGCTTCTGTTACATCACATTTGGATTCCAGCCCTCTCGCTCTAGTCTGGTTTTCTAAAATGCCATTCTGTTGCCCCAAAGCTGGAGTGTCCACAGAGCCTCTGCACAGATGACTCAGTTGTCCTTAAACTTGGGTTTTGTTTTTTGTTTCACCCCAGTTCATTCACCGTCTCATCTTCAGTTTCATATTTTACAGCCAATGGGCAAATCCCATCCAACATCAACTGTCAGCTCCAACCCCACCAGGCGGCTCCCTGAGGAAGGCCTAGGAGGGGGAGACCAGAAGCACTAGGGCTGGAGGGCTAACATAAAGTCACAAATGCCACATTAGCAGTTGACACAGCTGTACTTCAGGGGTGACGGTGACTGACCCCCCCTGAAAGGATCCACGCACCTTCTTGCCCTGGCACCATTGTGTTCTGGTGTCTATGGGCTCCATCTCGGTACATCTGTAAATCCTGCTGGTGTCCCAGCTCTGGAAGCCATCCTCCTTGGAAGCCATAGGCAGCATCAGAAGCTCAGGTCAGTCCCTTGGTGGCTCAGCCCCAGGCTGGTCTTTGAGTTTTGCCCTGACAGGAATGCCCCCGTTGTCTCAGTTCCGCCACGTCCTGGAGACAGATCCCTGCCTTATTCAAAATGGTCGCCTGTGAAGCCAGTTTTGGCCAGTCTCCCTGAGGACATACTAATCTGAAAGCTGATTTTTTTTTCCTTTAAGGATGATGACTCCATTTTCCTAAAACAAAAATTAGGACATAAAGTCTGATGACAAATAATTTTCTGACTTGTATATCAGATTTAGTGGTACCTTTAATAAATTATCTTTATTGAAGCAATATCCATACAAAGAAATAAATTGAGCTTTATATATGTATATTTGATAAGCTACACAATTTTTAAACACTATAAATTGCCATTTTCCTTTGAAATATGAGTTTTGTGGCCAGCTTTGTCCTATGTACTTACATGTAAACATATTTGCTTCTTGAATTAACTTTATTTCTCTCTGCTATAGGGATATTTCTGCATATAAAAACATGCTCAAGCACTTCAGTTTCTATGACACTAGAGAAAAAATGAAACCTGTTTTCTTTATGAAAAAAGTAGCCCATTTCTGTGCATGTAGGAATATGCATCTTCCTGTACAGGGAAGACCAGTGGATTCCTGGCCAAGTCCAACAGGCCAGGTTAGCTCAGAGGCCTTTGCAGTCCAAAGATTTAGGTGGCATTTGTCCCCTTAGTAAAAATAAAGCACAGAACAAAGGCTACTATCAGTTTCAAATGAGAGATTTTGCCTGCTAGGGCTTTGAAAGGAGCTATCAAAATACAAGGTGCATTATTACCCATGGGGAGGGAATTCCAGCTAAGTGCCGTGGTAAGTGCCATCAGGAGATCAGGGGTAGAGAGCCCTAAGCAGCCACTGAAGGTCATGCCTGCCTAGTCCTTACAAGCAGGAAAGCCCCGCCCACCCCCACCATGGCAGGATGTGAAAGAGACTCAACCTGTCCTTTTCTGCTCCTTGTCGTCCTAGAACTCTGCCCCTGACCTCACAACCATCCCCTGCGGAGAGAAAGTAAAGTAAAATGATAGCAATAGAAGAAAGCGATGTGTACTCATTCTTAGGAACCTGGTCGTGTTAATACTGATCCTTCCCTGGGACAGCCGCTTTCTGCCTATAAGTCTGGCTGATCTCGACTTTGGAAACAATCCACCTTGGGAAGAATGGGGCAAGACAAGGAGCTTTGATATTGCTTCATATATTGCTCCTATAAAAAAAAGTTTTTATACATAAGATATATATGTATGATATAGATATAAAACATGGACAAATAGAAATTTATGATATCAGGAGTTCTGTACTGGTGTCAAGCATGGGCACCTTATACTTCGCAGTTCCTTTCATGCCTCTGTCGATGGGCCCACCGAAGTATCTAACTATGTAGTTCTCCCCACCAGGCAGTGTGCATTGAAAGCAAGACTGTCCTCGCCACAGTCAAGACTAGCTTTCTCAGCACTTCCCTGGGTACAAAACGTACCGTAAACGATGAACTCTCTCCCGACTATGGCTGTTCCCCCCGAGGGTGTACACTCTTCTTTACCTGTGCACACGTTCTTCAGTCACTCCTTTATTTTTTTAAGATATTTTACTTATTTCTATTTAGAGAGAGGGGAAGGGCAGGAAAAAGAGAAGGAGAGAAACATCAATCGGTTGCCTCTCGCACCTACCCCAACCACAACCCAGGCATGTGCCCCCACTGGGAATCCTACCAGCGACCTTTTGCTTTGCAGGATGATGCTCAACCAACTGAGTCACACTGGTCAGGACCGGTCACTCCTTCATTCATTCACCAAATATGTATTCATCTGGAGTTTAGCCCAGTTTCAGTCCGGCCTTCTCCACAGGGTCTGTTTGGAAAACGTCTAAAACTCATAGCACACTGTGTCAAGTAAAGGACATGGAGCGCCATTATCCAATGGTGTGAGCTCTCTTGGATTATTTTTAAAAGTTAACATAAAAACATATTGTAACCCTCAATTGAGCGGTAAGGCCTGCAGGTCTGAGTCTGTGTTTTTTCATTCTGTGTAATGCATACAGGAGGTGCACAGTAAATGTTTTGTAATAAAAATTTTCCATATTTCAGCTATTCACAGGATCTTCTCTCTCCCCATTCTCCTCCTCCCCAAGTCACAGATCATTACTGTCCCATTTTAATCCAAATTCAGGCAGATTTAGATTCTTTTCTCGGTGTCTCTCACTTAGGGGTGAGTCTCCGGCATGGAGGACATCCCCACAGCAATTCCAATAAAGATATTTATTTGATATCAAGGCACAGGAAGTCTGAATGTGGCGCCCTGATTAGGTGTCCTCCTAAAGAGCAGTGGCGTTTCACTTCCTTGTTATTGTAAAGTCCTCTCCAGCCTTTCAATAAGTGAAGGAGGTCACCGAGGGAGGAACCGAGCAGGATCTAAACAAGGAAGTCTCAGCGTGTCAGTACGTACAGTCAGCAGAACTGTCTCCCACAGCCAGGAGCAAGGACTGCTGACCTGCACGAGACGGGGGAGGCAGCGAGTCTGGAGCCGTGCAGGACTGTGACACCACAGGCCAGGCACTCTGAGAAGTTCACTATAGCCACACCATCATTTAACTCTCACGACACTCCCATGAACGCAGAACTACTACTACCCCCACTTAACAGATGAGTAAACTGAGACTCAGACTTCCAAGCATAAACCCGACCCCTACACCACACTGAATGGGTTTTTCTAAAAACCACTGAGATTCGAGTCCAAGAAATAAAAACGTGTTAAACATGAACTGAGTATTCTTTATGAAAATGAAGCGATTCTTAAGCTGAATTTTTGAAAATAGCTTCAGGGGCAATGGGTAGAAATGGCAAAGGGATTAAGAAGTACAAATTGCCAGTTATAAAAATAGCCATGGGGAATAAACTGTGCAGCACAGGGAACATAGTTAATAATATTGTAATACTTGTAACTATGCATGGTGTTAGGTGGACACTCGACTTATTGGGGTGACCACTAAGTTATATAGATGTTGTACCCTGAAGCAAATATAATACTGTATGTGAATTGTAATTGAAAATTTTAAAAAAAAACATAAATAAAATAACTCCAGATACAATTTGAAGTAATTTCCAAGTGTTTCATTTTAATGTGTCAAAAAAAGCTGTGCGTATCATAGAATAAAGTAGTTATATGATGCAGCTATGGCCAATTTTGAAAGCTTCATCAACCACAGGCAGGGAAATAAATTCACCCAACTGTGCAGGGCAGCACGGTGCTCTAAGTGAGTGACCCTGACTCAGCCATCAAACATGCCTGGCACTCTGGGCTCTGATCGCCTTTATTGCAGACGTGATAGGCAGAGCTGGAGATGACATCCAATGAAAAGTCACTCAGCTGCTGGCAAGGAATGATTGCCAATTCAAGGTTTTGTGTTTAGTGTTCTAGAGCTGCCTTTTTAAATGCATCAGTTATGTGTTAAATCAATTTAGTGGGTAGTAACCAGCGAGTGTGTGTGTGTGTGTGTGTGTGTGTGTGTGTGTGTGTGAGAGACAGAGAGAGAGAGAGAGAGAGAATGAATAAGACTAAGAGAGAAAATAGAGTGCATTCATGTTAGTGTGATTAACTATTATTTTGTGACACACTCTTCGGTTGGAAATCATTTTTAAACACATATGCTTGCTGGAACATAATATAAAAATCACAGTCTAAAAACGCTTGAGAAACACAAGCCTTGATCCTTGGAGTAAAAACTTTCTTCCGAATCCAGAAAATTGAATTTCCACAATTACTGGGCTAAACGGAGATACTTTCAAAATTTTGCTTCCCACTAACCTAGCTGAGCTCGCCGGAGAAGTTCAAGAACATTGCAGGTTTGTTTACTGTGTCTCCAAAATTCCCTCCCTATTCTCCATCCACAGAAGCGAAAAACACCCACATGGGACAGTTTCCAAACATTCTTTCCTAGCTGCCTAAGAAGGCTTCGGGCTGTCTTAAGTTTCTGATCATTTCTTGGGTGGGGCACGCGTTCGGGAGGCAGGATCGTGGTGAGCCCACCCTGAGTGAGGCCTCCAGGCAGCTCCCATCACTGCCCGACCACATGACTTGTCACAACCTCTTCGCGTCTCTCTCACCAGCTGGCTGGCACCTTATGCTGGAAAACCAGCCACTCTCACTGGATCCCCATAACGAAGTGCCTCATATGCAGCAAGCACTTGGTAAATGAATAAAAAAAATGAGTGAATCTGCTATCAGTCAAGGTGTGGTGGAGTACCACATTTAACTTTATTAGGGCTCTCATTAACCAAGGGGTTAATGAGATTTGCTTGCATAGGAAATATCTGGCCTTGAACCCAATTAAAATTCACCTTCCCCTGATTCCCAGGGTTAAGTGAGGGTCTCCAAATGACAGTGAAGGATCTGAGACGTGTGTTCCCATCTCATCAATGGTGGCCCCTGGGAGAGTGGCCAGGAGGCCAGTCATTTGCCTGAGAAGGTGAATACCTGCGAGAGGAAAAAGAACTCTTTCTGTCTGGAAAGGAGGCTGCTCAACCAAGGGTGGTGGGGGCCACAGCCAGTCAGGCCTCTCAGAGAGAACCCTAGGGGGCCAGGAACGCACCCAGAGGCCAGAGAAGAAGCTGGGGTGCCACACTGGAAATCATGGGAAGGCTGATGAGGAGAGACATTTCAGGGTGCCATCCAAACGACACCTCTCAGCCATCCCCTAACTTTGCCCCTGGGGAATTTAGTGCCAGACCACACCTTCTAATTCAGGTGATGTTACCCTAGGGGACTGACCATGCCCCACCTCAGTGCACACAGAGTGAACTCCCAGGCAGCGACAGCACGAATGGAGCGTGGAGCCTGCACTCGCCACAGAAACTCTCTAAAAGGCTCTCTGAGAACAATGGAGCCGCCCAGAGACAGAGGAAAGCAGGACCCAAAAAGATGTCCTGGCCCAGACTGTGGGACAGCTGCTCAAAGCTAACTTAGCTTTCGTTCCTGCCACCATTATTAGCCGACCCTTCATTTTCCCTTTCCCAGCTGATGTGGCTTAGCAGAAAATAGGGCTACCCGGCATTGTGCAAAGTTCTTCAACATCAATCAGCCTTTTTCCAAAGAATTCAGATATCTGCCACCCCAGCCTTGGGGGGCTCATTCATGTCCAGGAAATGTGCTAGTGAGTCAGGCCCTGAGAGCATAATTTCATTATTAAAGGAGGTTCCTATTCTATGAGGAACTATAGATCTGGACTCAGTCTCTTTCAGCCTCTTCTAATTTTAGTATAGAGAGCTCCATGGTGCAAAGCACACTTCTCTATGAGGCCACAGAAATCCCTTCTGAAATTACAGCTGGGTAGTCCTCTTGTTTCTATTCCTTTTTCAGATCAATTCACTGACAATATGTACCCAAACATCTAGGAAATTTTCATGTTTTGTACAACTGCTAAAGAGACTTATACAGAGCAATACTGTCATTGACTCATGGTTTCCAATAAGAGGGGGGGAAAACAGACTCCTTATTTCTTAAGAATAATGTATGCCTTCGAAAGGTCATTCACTTGTTTTGTTAAAGACCTTAGATGTTCACAAGGTCTATAAGCACCAGGAGAAGCAGAGACAAGTGTCCTCCTGTTAAAAGAGAGATAAAATAGGGCACTGGTGTGGCTTAGTGGATTGAGTGCCAGCCTGAGAACCAAAGGGTCGCTAGTTCGATTCCAAGTCAGGGCACATGCCTAGGTTTCCAGCCAGGCCAGGTCTCTAGTAGGGGGCATGTGAGAGGCAACCACACACATTTCTCTCCCTCTCTTCTTCCTTCCCTTTCTCTCTGTCTAAAATAAATAAATTAACTTTTTAAAAAAAATTTTAAACAAGAGAAAGCATGGGGGGGTCTCATGTTTTTCAGATTTTAATTTCTATGCTGCACTGTTAGAATAAAAAAGTACCAAAAGAACTGTAAAAATAATTGTTGTTTACTCTATATTTACCACATGTCAAATGGTTTATATGCAGTGTCTTATTTCAATCTCAAAATAATGTGAGTAGAGCTGACATTCAGCCAATATGATGAATTGCTTTAAAAAAAAAAAGCTAAGCTACTGACCTGCTTCTTTCCTGGTGGTCTCTATTCACCACCCTGAGAACACTGAATGAGAGCCCCCCCACCCCATGCTCCCTTTTCTCTCCCATGGAGACCTCCACAATTGTCCCGTGGTCCAGCGCTAGAGCATTAATACTAGTAACTCTTGTAATAGGTCACTGTCCCCACTGTATTCATACACTTCAATGTTCCTAAGGTCACCCTGCCTTATGAGGTGGATCTGGTTATCCTCCTTTGCAGATGAAGAACTAGAAGCTTTAGAGACTATGGCAGTCTCTCTTTTCCAAAACTGGCTACAGTAATATTTCCAATTATGCATGCTATTCAAACACTTTGAGGCTTGCCAATCAAGACTTGGCATCTATCTCCCCTCCCCTAGAACCTGGGTGGGACTTTGTGGCTGCCTCAATGAACAGAACGTGTGATTTCTGGGGCTAGGTTAGTGAAGGCGGTCCGGTTTCTACTTGGTTCTCTCTCGAGACATGCACTGGTGGAATATGGCACAGCCAGCATGCAGAAGAAGCCCACGTGAAGAGGCCATGCGTACGTGCTCTCCCTGGCAGTCCCAGTTGAGGTCTGATTTGAGGTCTCAGCTGACAGCTGGCATTGACAGCCAGATGTGAGAGTGAATGAGCCTTCAGATACTTTCGGCCTCAGCTGTCAAATTACCCCTCAGCCTTTGAGTCTTCCAGCTAAGGTCCAGGCAGCAGGGAACAGAGATAAAACTGCTGTGACCTGTTTAAACTTCTCACCTTGAAATGGAAACTTTTGATCATGAATATGCAAGTTGCAATACATGATTATAACAGAGCGGTTAAACAAGTTTCCCAGGGTTATATAGCTAGTAAGCCATGAGGCCAGGATTTCAATCCCGAATCTCCTGATTTTGAAAGCCAACATTCTTAACCACCAGGCAACACTGCTCCTGTGGCTACAATACCAAGAGGCAATGTGGTACAGTGAAGACGCCAGCCAGACCACCTTCCAGTTCATGGATGGAGTTGATGGGTGAGCCAGAGCTGGCATCATTCCCCATGGTGCTAACCCAGGATCCTTTCACCCTATGGCTGTGCTGTGCATGGTTTCCATCTCCAACATCACCCCCCGACCCAAGAAGGCTGCCCCAGTTCCAGTCATCATATTCGCATTCCAGTCATTGGGAAGAAGAGAGAAAAAGAAGGGCTTGCACCACTTCCTGGAAGATGCAGACACTATTTCTATTTAGTGTAGCACTGTCCAGAACTTAGTCACACAGTGCATCTAACTGCGAGGGATGTTGGGTGACCTTGGGGCCATCTAAAAACTAGAGGCATGCTTCTGTGGTTCTGGAGTGTAAAAGCAGAGAGGATCTCATAACAGAAGAACTGGCAAACTCTGCCACGGAGAAGAAGGGGAACTGAGTAGGAAATAAGTCATATCCAATTGGGAGCCACACTAAACCCTCATTTCTCCTACTTTCTCCCACCTTTTGTTTTTGTTTTGTTTTTAACTTATCTTCTACTGTTACATATTTTCTAGTGTATTTTACTGTAAGAGTTTTGAGTTTCCTGAGACAATAGGAACCCCCAGCCTGTGCTGCAGGGGAGATTTGCCCGGAGGATAACCTGGGCTCAGCGCACTTGGGCCCGTCATGCCCCAAAAGAATGGGAATGCTGGGCAGACGGAGAACTAAAACGACAGTGTCCTGCGCAGGCGTCACAGCACTGAGAGCCACACCGGATCTGCTGGAAGTTCTCACCTGGTCGAGAAATAGAGGTTGCAATGAACTTTGCAGGAGCCCATTTCCAGTTTGCACAGTGCTTATTCTTCCCCCTCAAGTGTGCACCTGGAGACGGCGTGGGATGGCGCCTGCTCGGGTCGCTGCACTGCTGAATCTGATTTTACTGACTGCTCTCTAAAGTGTCGATATCTGCTCTCCTTTACATTTCCAAGGTCTTTTCTAACACAGAAAACATCTTGGTGAGTGGAGGTGAAGATCACGGGGACCCTGGAACGAACACATCCTTTGAACTTCTCATTACAAGCCTCTGACGCGTACATTTTTCAGGGCTTGATGACTCATTCACAATGAAGTCTTTAAAGAAGGGACTTGAAATGCAATAACCAATAGAAGGGAGTACAGGAAGGACAAACATAGCATTCCCAACACACAAATCTGTCTTCACATCATCGCGATAAAAATTTGCCACCACGTAAGTAACTGAAACAGAAAATCGAGCACAGCTTAACAATAGGGAGGAACAGGCACAGAATGCAGAGTCTGCTTTTTGATTAGGAGTCTCTCTGACCATAATTCTAGATGTCTTCAACTGGTTCCTACAAAACAACAGGACTACAACCTGTACAGAATGTTTCCCAGGCCTCCAGAGGAGCTCAGGAAAGGGCACATAACAAGGCCTAACCCTCTGAATTCCGCCCTGGAATCCAGAAGCCTGATCTCCAAATAGAACTGAGTAGGGACTCCATGACCTGTGCTTAAGGATGAGAAAGGAGTGGGGGTTTGGGTTCTACCTACAGGGGAAGAGGGAATGCCTGTGTGAGGAGAAACTTTGCTATGGATGTTTCCCTCGACTACACATAAAAAATATAAAATTAACGTCAATATAAAAGGGTGAGTCTACATAGCATCTTGTGATATACAAATAGGTTTTCACAAACACCACACTCAGCCCTCTTTGCAGCTTATAGGGAAGGCATGTTGTCCGTGTAACTCTGATCATTCGAACTAAGGTTCAGAGCTCTTGGGATTTCCTAGGAGCCACTGCTGGTGAGCAGAAGAGCTGACACTCAAGCCAGATCTTGGATGCCAAGCAGGCTATTCTTGTTACACCATACTTCTTTCTCCTTCCACTTCCTAGGAGTCCAGACTGTGTAAGTATATACAGCATAGGTATCATGGTTTTAAAATACATCCACAACTTCTCCTGAAAAAAACAACAACAACAGAGCCTCCCCTTCAGCATGGACTGGACTTGGTGACTCGTTTCTGACAAACAGAGTACAGCAGCAAGGACCATGGAGTGACCAGGCTGTAAAAGGCATTGCGGACTGCTCCCTGTGCTCCCTTGGGTCATCCCTGCACTCTGTGGGGAGCCAGCGGCCATGTTGGGAGGATGCTCAAGCAGCCCCATGGCCCCCTCCCCCTCCGGCAGTCAGCAAAGAACAAGGGCTCTGGCCAGCAGCCTGCAAGCCAGGCCTCTTAAAGGGTGTGTGCCCCTAGCAGGGGTCCAGATGGCTGCAGTCTTGGCCCACATCTTTTTTTTTTTTTCATTGGCCCACATCTTGACTGCAGCCTCCTGAGAGACTCTGGGCCAGAACTACCCAGCTAAGCCCCTCTCAAATTCCTGACATGGAACCTGTGAGGTTAACAAATATTTATTATTTCAAACCACTAAATTTTGGGGATAACTGGATACACAGAAATAAATAACTAATACAGTCATGAACCTTTCATTCTGTGTACACTTTCCACTACACCACACTTTTCTATCTTTCTCCACTTTTCCAGGAGTCCAGATTAAACAGGTGCCTATGACCCAGGGAACCCCACATTCTGTTCCTTGGCTTCCAGAAGCCCTACGTTTTGGGGATATTCCCCTGGATTCATGTTATCCTTTAGTTATTGTGCTCACCTAATCGGAGTCAGCATGTTAATGTTTAATAAGTGTGTATCATCCCTTCCACGTGCTATGTTTATATTTTAACAGGAAACTTCAACATCTTAATATAAAGGAAAGTCGCAACATTAGGTAGAGTGGGAGGGAATTTCTGGCCCTTGGAGACCCCTAGAATTGCACTTGTAGTATTTCCTTGTCCTTCTCTCTATGCGGACACCCTACAGGCTATGCCCACTGTGTGATTACCCAAGATGGCCAGAGTCTGAGAAAAGAAGTGATTGAAAAATGAAAAGTACAAGGTTGCATCCAAAAAGGCTACATATTATATGGTTCCAATTTTACCACATTCTGGGAAAGCCACAATTAGGGAGACAATAAATATATCCGTGGTTGCTAGGGGTTAGGGGCACAGGAGGAATGAACACTCAGGCCACAGGATTTTTAGGGCCATGGAACTCTCCTGTGTGACACTGTAATAATGGACACATGATATTATTGCATTGCTATGCATTTAACTAAACACAGAACGTACAACACCTAGAGCAAACCCTAATGTCAATTGTGGAGTTGGGCAGACAATGATGCGTCGATGTAGGCCCATTTTTTTTACATTTTTTTATGTTCAAGTACAGTTTTCTGCTTTTTCCCCCCACCCTTCCCCCTCCCCCCAGCCCTCCCCACCTCCCTCCCCTGTTTCCACCCCCTGTTTTTGTTGTCCATGTGTCCTTTATAATTATCCCTGCAAACCCTTCACTCTTTTCCCCTATAATCCCTTCCCCTCTCCCCTCTGGTCACTGTCAGCCTGTTATCAATTTCAGTGTCTTTGGTTATATTTTGCTTGTTTGTTTGTTTGTTTTGTTGATTTGTTTGATCCTGTTAAAGGTGAGATCATAAGGTATTTTTCTTTCACTGCCTGGCTTATTTCACTTAGCATAATGCTCTCCAGTTCCATCCATGCTGTTGCAAAGGGTAGAAGCTCCTTCTTTCTTTCTGCTGCATAGAATTCCATTGTATAAATGTACCACAGCTTTTTTATCCAGTCATTTACTGATGGGCACTTAGGTTACTTCCAGCACTTGGCTATTGTAAATTGTGCTGCTATGAACATTGGGGTGCATAGGTTCCTTTGGATTGGTGTTTCAGGGTCTTAGGATATAATCCTAGCAGTGGCATTGCTAGGTCATAAGGCAGTTCCATTTTTAGTTTTTTGAGGAAATTCCATACTGTTTTCCATAGTGGTTGCATCAGTCTGCAATCCCACCAACAGTGTTCTAGAGTTCCCTTTTCTCCACATCCTCTCCAACACTTGTTCTTTCAATGTAGGCTCATTAATTATTCCAAATGTACCGTTCTGGTGTGGGATGCTGATAGTGGGGGACCCAGGGCATGTGTGTGGGTACACAGGGTTATAGGAACTCCATACTTCTTACTCAATTTTGCTGTGAATCTAAAACTGCTCTAAACAAAAGTCTATAAAAACAGAAAATATAAAGTCTAAAAAATGTAGGAGGTTAGCCAGAATCATAGATTGTATAGAAGAGAAGCAGGTAGCACTGGCAGAGGCCACAATTTTAAGAAGGGTCTGCATCCAGGGCCGGAATACTCGATACCCATGCACCGAGGAGCCAATATGGTGCCTCATCAATAGCAAAGTCCATTTCTGAGCTATTTGTTTTCTGCCTGGCCTTGGGGTAGATAGTGGGAGTAGAGAAGTTACAGATGACTTCCCAGATCTATAGTCTACTTAAGGAAACAACGTAACACAGAAAGGAGAGTTAAGCAAGAGCAGCTGACACAACCCCAGACGATAGGGATTGCTGAATGTGGGGCGGTGAGGTCAGGTGTGGGTTGACTGTAAGAAAGGAGTATGAGAAGCGGTGGCTGAAGTGATGAGTTAAATGACGCAAGGTGCAGAAGGTAAAGGTCTAAAAAGATGCAGAGCTGGTGCGAGGAGTGGCTACCTTGGTGGGGATTCAAGGGAAGAGATCTTAGAGAAGCTGAATTCTGAGAGAGGTTTTGGAGGGCTACTGAACATGGGTTTTCAAATAAATCACTATGTATGGACTTGATTTTACTCCCTAAAGGCTCAGAAAATGGAGAGAGTCCTGATTATGAAAACGAGACATCAATGTGCTCCTTACACCTCTGTATGGAGACCTGCCTTGTGCTGAGTATCTGCTTTCACAAGAGGATGCACTGATTCCACCGACCATATGCTCTACTGCCGACCCCTGGCAGCCTGCAGAACCACCCATCTGATGCCAGGTAGGGGTTTCAAAGGCCAGCGGGGTGCTGGAGTGAGGCAGGGCTGGCATGTGAGCTATGGATACAGAGCCCAGGACCCTCAGACAGACAGAGGTCAGAATTAACTGCCAAAGATACAATGGAAATGAAGGGTCAAGGTCAGAGGGCCATGAGAAGGGAGGAGACAGCCAGCAAGATAGAGGCACTCTGACATGGGAAATCCAAAACCTGAGAACTTGGTATAAAACATCACTCCGAGATGGGAAGAAGGCGGCTAAGGTGAGCCCTTCTACTATGCCTCTCTAAAGTTTCTGTGAAAGGTGAGTGATAATCACACTCGCTTCCTTGGTTGTTATGAGGATTAGGTAATTTCACAAGTGTATAATCACTTAGAGCCACGCTTAGCACAAAGTAGATGCTTAATAAGGATTAGTAGTTGCTGGTGTTTCTAAACCCAGATAGAAGCAGCAACGGCTCCTAGACAGTTGCCAGAGAAACCCACACAGCACTTTGGGACAAACATGCATCTTGACGGCATGCTAGCAACTCTGTCAAAATGCATCCTGCTGAGCTGACAGGGCCCCAGCTTTAGGGTGTGGTGCATGCTGGACACGCCCCCGGGTCCTGCCAGCTGCAGCGCTGCTCCATTATCTGTTCGGAAAACCACGAGAAGCAGCATGGGATTCAGCCTGTGTTCTATCACAGCATGCGCTGTGGGACCATCCTGCAGCCACCACGCGCCTCAGTCCCCACAGGCGGTACATCAGGAACCATTGCTTTCTCCTTTCAGGGGACGATGTGACCTGAGAAAATCAAACTGCCATTATCTCAGACACAGCTGACCCTGCAGCCCACCCTGATCCCCTGGGTTTACTGAAGGGGCGGTTCCCTGGGCTGTCTTTAGAATTCACACTCAAATTGCTTCAGCAAAGAGAGGATGTTACTGATTAGTGAGGAGGTGAAATGGCTTCACTGAGGTGTCACAGTCACAGAGGACAGAGAAAGCACATGCTTAAAACACATCCATGGCATCCTCTGAGAACTTTCTGCTCTCCTGGTCACCACCTGCCTTTTGTGTGGCCAAGGGTGGCAGATCCAGAAGTCTAGGGATTCTCTTCCTCCTCTTTACGAAGACCCTGTCCCCACAGCTGTTCTTGTGCCAGCGTCTGAGGTCTACTCCCCAGCTCAGCTGGCTTCCAGACTTGGAAGCACCTGGCAATGTTGGTCATTCATTTGGAAATATTTATCAAGGGCTTATCACACGCCAGGCACAATACTAGACCCTGGGGGAGAAAAGATGGATAAGATAAATTGTCCCTGTACCACATTTGCTCTAGGGTCCCTGTCCACCTAGTAGGGTCACAGCCATGAAAAAAACAATGAGGTAAATTCTATACTATAAGATCATTATATTATTATATGGCTCCATGGAGCTGTACATGAGGGTTCAGGCTGGCAAATGGCTTAGAGATTACCCCTGCTGGGAGACTTCTGTTTTAATTAAAAAAATTTTTAAAGATTTTTATTTATTTATTTTTAGAGAGGGAAGTGAGGGAGAGAGAGAGAGAGAGAAACATCAATGTGCGGTTGCTGGGGGACATGGCCTGCAACCTAGGCATGTGCCCTGACTGGGAGTCGAACCTGCGATGCCTGGTTCGCAGCCCGAGCTCAATCCACTGAGCTACACCAGCCAGGGCTTAATAAAATTCTGAAAGGCAGAAAAGCTTTCAACAAACAAATGAGTTAATCTCCTGACCAATGAGAGAGTTAGGAGCACGAATTTCTTTGCACTTGTCGGGTCATCCACATCCACCTTCCTTAGAAGGCAGTCCCAGGACCTAAGACCGCAGCTCAGATGCCCACCCTCATTCCGAGTGTCTTATCACAAGAACCACCTAATAATGACAGGTTTCTCTTTGGAGAGGGGAAGATTTGTCAGCTCTTAGGAGAAGTAAGATTTTTACCATATCTTTCTACTAAGAACACTATTTCTCCAAGACCGGAACCCCTCTGAAGGGAAGAAGGTGCCCAGAGTCTGTTGCTGAGGCACCGTCCTGTATCTGGTAAAGAGATGCACATGGGCTCCTGGCCAGGGAGGGGTCATCATGCACTGCCCAGCAGCAGCAGCTAAAATGAGGCTTTATCTCAGTGGGGAGGAGCTCCCTCTTTTGTGGAAAGCTGTTATGGGAGATAAAGGGATCTAGTTCTTGCCTTTTTACAACTTATTTCTGGCTAAGAATGACTTCACTGAATGACCTCAACTGAAAGGAAAAGGGGAAGCGCCCTACACATTTCGGGCATCCTGGAAAGAGCCCCCCTTGGAACAATGCCCTGCCCACTGCCGCTGACCATGGCCAAAATTAGGGCCAGACTGTCCTGGGACCCTCCAGAAAAGGGCACTGGAGTTGGGTGTGCAAGTCAACACAACACCCTTAGGACAAATTCTGTGCTAGAAAGTCTAAGACAGGAACTCAGGAGAAATTTATTTCTTAGCCTCACTCTGCCTTCAAAGAGTTAACAGCCTACCTGCAAATTCACTCCAAATAGCAGAGACTATCCAATAGCCAGCTCTACCCAAATCCTCATAAGCAGCTAAAACACTAAATGCTATGAAAGGAGAGGGGAACCAAGAAAGAGAGTGATTCTGTGTGCTGGGAGATCAAAGAAACTTACAAAGGCCACAGGACCTGTGTTGGGTCCTTGGAGGCCAGAGAAAGGTGAAGTAAGACAATCCCATGACTAGCAACTGTGACTCGAATAACATCTTTGGGTGTCTGAGTCAGGGACTTGAACTGTGAGGGGAATAGCACACTAACTTACTGAAGCTTGAGCTGACTCCATAGTGATTTTTTATTAACCTATGAATTGACATTAACTGAGGAAGATTTCTTTTTATCAAATGACTGCATCAATTCAAATGAAAGTAAACCAACATATTTTTCTAATATGACTGATCCAAATTAAAACAAAGGCATTTATTCATTCATTTGCTCATTTAACAAATGCTGGGGGTATCCCAGTGCCAGCCAACTATTGCAGCACTGGAGACTCAATGGAGAATTAGACACTGAAGGTTCTGATTCATAGCTGCCTTCGGAGCTTACAGTTTGAAGAGGAAAGCCAGACAATAAAACAGATCAAATTAAATAAGGAAATATCAAGAAGTAATAAGATGAAAATAAAACCAAGTCATGTGCTAGAACTACTAATTCAGACTGGATGGTCAGGGAAGGATCTCTGGGGGAAGTGACATTTAGTAATAGATGGAAATGGCAAGAAGGAGCTGGAAAGGCAAAGACAGGGTGGTGGGATTGTTCCGGGAAAAAGGAAGAAGTGTAAAGGACCTAAGGTAGAAGCAAGCTTGATGTGTTCAAGAAAACGAGGGCTGGAAAGTGATGGGCAAGGAGGAGGGTGGTACAAAATTAGTTAGGGGCTTTCTAACTAATTTTGCACAGCATTTGTCCTTTGGGTGTTGTGTTGACCTGTAGACCCAACTCCGTGACCAGCAGGGCCCTGCCATGGAAGGCCTCGTGGGCAGGAGTAAGGGGCTGGGAGTTTGTTCCAAGTGTGATGAGAAGCCATAGGTGGTGTCAGCTGCCGTGTGGGAAACAGGCTGTATGGAGTGAGCGAGGAGGCAAGGAGGCCACATCAGGCACCACCACAGTAGCCTGGTGAGAGACAGCAATGGCTTGGAGTGGGCATGCATGCCAGCCCACCCAAATCTTGATTTCTCCATGATCCCCATGGGACAGCATCAGCAAGCTGTTCTTTCAGTTACATGTGGTTAAAACCCAACAATCTCCCAAATAAGATTTAATCAAACCACATAAGGGTGCTCTTTTCCAGGCCATGTGAGAGTTGAGAGTCTCAACAAAATGATTAAGCTATACACCCTCTTTGAGGTGTCCTTGAATCTTTAATAGGTTGGGAATTTGGTAAGAAGATGGGCTTGAACTAGCTGGGCTAGGTCTTGGGCAGCTGGAATTGAAAGGGAGTTTGGCTGTGGTGGTGAAGACCAGGGTCTCCCCTGCATCTCCATTTTCCTGAGCTAGCAAAGGCTTGTCCCTCCCACAGAGCATTATCCCCCTCTCCGGTCAGTTCTGTCCTCTAACGTATCACAGACAATAAGTTTGGAGAACAGGAGATGGCATTTGACTCTCTTCTGGTACCTGCTGAGCTCTTCTGCAAATCACTTACCAGTCTAATACAGGTCCTTCTTGGCGGGGTGGATGAAGAAAGGGTTAGATTTCATCAGTGGCTGTGTGCACAAAAGATTGTATAACACTCTACAAGATATGCCAAAATTTGAAAAGACAAATTATTATTATTTGTCAGATGCCAAGTGTGCTTATAGAATTTTATTTTCTTGGTTAGTGGTCTCCATTTTGTAAATGTATACAAACCAAGTAAATCAAATTCCATTTCATTCTATGAGAGGGCTACAAACTAGGCTAGCTAGCCCTGTATAGGGGTTTCTATGAAAGAATAAGAGAGTCAAGTTTGTGTTCTTAATGCCCATCTTACATGCATGACTTGAGTTGAGTGCCTTATGCATAATTCATGTGGTCATTTGCACACTTTTACATAACTCCCCCTTTAAGAGTTAACTAACAAAGCACGTTATCGGTCATGGCAACCTGGATATTATGCAAATCTGTCTATCTCTGAGCCAACAGAAAAGAGGGTGGGTTGATTAATTAACAAGATAGAGGAGGAAAGGGGGAGTCCACATCCCTTTTGATGCTACTTATCATTTATTAATGTATATAACTGAAGAGAATTTCAAAGGATTAATATGTATTTGTGCATTATTATCTCTGGGTGTGAGGGCGCTGCTCAACCCGGTGAGCAATCACTTGAATGAATGCAAATGTTTAATTTCATTCATTCAGTGTACTCTCCTTCCAAGGAACAGCATCATCAGAAGTTGAACAAAGCCTTGGATTTGGTATCAGGACACATGGTTCTTGTCTCTTTCACCCACTATACCAATCATGTCACTTAACTTCTTTGAGTATCAGTTTCTTACATATACAATGTAAGTAAAAATACTTTTCCCCATTTACTTTTATGCAGGTGGGAGGGAGCTACACAGGGTATGAGTGGGAGAAGGCAGGAATTATTGGGGGTCATCTTGAAGGTAACCTACCCACAATCCCTGTCACTATCAAGTCGCCTAATCTGCCCTGGACCTTCTACTTAGATTTTTGCATGAGAAAGAGACAAACATCCATCTTGTTTATGTTACCATAATTGGGGTCTTCTTACAGCTGCCTGATCTATCTCCTTACTAAGTCACCGCCATAACAAGTTAGAAAAGTCACCTGAAATCAGCTCACAAAGATCCCTAAATATTAAATTAAAAGTTTGGGCAGACCTTTGAAGATTTCTGAACAGGGAAATACTGTTTTCAGCAGATGAACCAGACAATGGAATGAAACACAGTGAGGAGAGACAGGAGATGAGGAGACAGTTCCAGGGGTTGCTCCTGAACTAAATGGTGACAGCGAGAGTTTAGAGAAGGACCAGATGAGAGAGACTCAGGGAGAAGAATCCCCAGGACTGTGACTGAGGTGTGAGGTGAGGGGAGTGGAGGAGTCAGGATGACCTAGAGGTCAGGTGTCAGGAGGAGCTGAGGTACTGTTAGCTCATCTTAACAACATGCATGCACATTTTAACAGAATTTTCTAGAGCATATAAAGCTCTTCTCTAAAGGGGTAGCTTATAATGGAATGTCAGGCAATGGGGAACAGGCAAAGAGAGATCATTATCTGAGGCCAAAATAAACCTCGATGACTCTTTCAAAACCCCATGTAATTAGACTTCTGTTTTAATGACAGGGCCAGTGTTCCCCAATCATGTGAGTGATCAATGAAGCCACTTCATAAGGTGTCACAGTCACACTGACCCCTTTCTCCTCAGCATACTCCACTGTCACCTGGCTTGTGATTACTACCTGCTTCCTCTGTGTCTCCTCCTCTAACCTCTGCCTCTTTGGGTGTAAGGACTACGTCCTTTTCACCTATGAGTCCCCACAGCCAGCCCAGCGCCTGGAGTAACACGCATGTAATACATACATGCTTAATGCCCTCCAAGTCTGTAGCACATGTTTAAAAACAGGTCTGATCCTTTGAAGGAGACTTCAAGTTGTGATCATTCTTCCCTGCCCTGTGCCCAACTCAGTGCTAAGCTCTGGGAATATTCACACAACCCTGGAGCCTGTCCTAATGGGGTCTATACTCCAGTGGGGAAGCCAGACTAGTTTAAAAAAAAAAAGTCATCCCCCTAAAGCACAAGGCCACAGGAGAATAACTTCCAGGGAGATGAGAGCTTAGAGAGAGGAACAACTGGGATCTGGTGGTACTTGATTTACACCTTGAAAAACGAGGACACCAACGAATCGATGCATGGAAAGTTATTGAGCAAAGGCACAAGAGAACATGGTGCACAGGAAGAGTGAAGTTTCCGAAGCTGGAACATTGGGTATCAGTAGTAGGATGTAGCAGATGAGTCAGACTGGGGGGTAGCAAGAGATATGGGACAGCAGCAGGCTGATGTCAGATGTTAAAGAGTTTTGTACCATTCTCAGAAGTTTTAACTTGTTCCATTAGATGCAACCAAAACCCAGTGCAAAGAACTCAAGTCTGGTGAATTATATGGATGACCAAGCTGAGCAAACTGCTTTTGTTCTAAGTCCACAGAGATTCAACCAACAAAGGACTGCGGCGTAGAGACTGATTTATCTCACGTGTGTTAAAAGACAGTGCAGAAAGAGTTCTTCCCAAAGTGGCGGAGCAGCTGAAAGACCCTGAAGATAAATGTAGTCACCTGGGTGACCCCTTGGAAGTAGAAGAACCAACTACATGATGATTCTGGAAATGATTTTAAAGAGCAATGTTAATTATTTTCTTTTTTCTTAATTAGTTTTCTTGTTTTATGTTGATTCATATTCACCCAACAAGGAACTTTACAGTGATGCAGTGATGCTGAGCAGTGTATGGTTTGTGATTGGAACAGAAGGAAAATGCAAAAACAAAATATTTTCTCTGGCAAATTTCAGAGCAGAACCCAAAGCAGGTCTTCTCTTTGCACACTGGCTCCTTCCTTCTCGGCTAAGTCAACAGAAATCAAAGAGAGTGTCCCTGCCCTCGAGTCCATTGTGGGCACCAGGAACTGACCCCACAGCGGACTGTGCATTTGGTAAGACCTGTAAGAGCGGAAGTAATGAAGTGCGGAGGAGAGAACCAGACGGAGCTCTTGGAGCAGGTGTCCGGAGACAGCAGGAGAGGTGACGTTTCCAGAGTCACTGGGGTGAGTCAAGCCAAAGAAAAATTCTAGAGAAGTCTTCCCACAGCAAAGCCCCTGTCATGGCTGTTGTTCACGGAATTGCTGGAGGAAACCAAAGTGGGACCCTCTAACTTTCCAAATGAGATTTTGAAATTTTAATTTACAGAAGTTGAACCAAAAACAGTGGTGGAGTTAGACCCATGAGCAGTTAAAATATTTGACCTTTACCTGAAGAACGGACTTTTTTCTATCAAGTGCAGCTATAAAGCAAGACTGAGTTGAGAAGCAAATTAACCTCTCCTCTCCTCTCCTTTCTCTCTCTCTCCCTTACTGATTGAGAAAAGGTCGGGGTTCTTTCCAGAAAATCTTCCAGGGAGAGTTAGAGAAACCATCAAAACTCTTCCTGGATTCCATAAACAATCCATGGATAACTTCAAAAGAATGGGTGGCTGCTCCTAGACTAACAGAGTCCCCCGTACACAAGACAACAGCCACACTTCTCTGTGAGCCGCCGGCCTTCAACCTTACTTCCCATACCTGAGACCTGAAGAGACCTACTCCCATCTCCCCAGTGCTTACTATTTAAATTACGGTGTAATTGCATCTCATATTACAAAGGGTTTGTGGATTTTTCTGACTCAGCTGTGGTATAGACGGCACCTGGTTTCTGTTCCAAAATGACCTGGTGCCTTCTGATTACACAAATAACATATGTGTATTGTATAAATTTTAAAAAACAAAGAAAAGCCTCAATAAAGAATTAAAAAATCCCCCATCAGTATTTAGTGTGTTTTCTGAAGGATTTTTCCCCCATACATTTGTGGACATACCTGAAACTACAACCTGAACAAGCAAGGCCTGTTTTCCTACAGGAAAAGTTACGACTGGGATTGCCTTCTGCCCTGGGCTTCAGCATTCTCCGTGCTGCAGTCTGAGATTTCACTCTGTGTGAAATGCTGAGATGAAATGGCCACAAATGACAGGCTTAAAACATAGCTACAACTACAGACTTCTCTAACCTATAAGTGGAACCTAACGAACAAAACAAACGAGCAAAATAGAACCAGAGATGTGGAAATAAGGAACAAATTGGCAGTAACCAGAGAGGGGGGAGGGGAATAATGGGGGAAAGAAGGGGAAGGGTCTAGTCTAGGAACATGTATAAAGGACCCCTGGACATGGACAACAGGGTGGGAATTGACTGTAAGAGTAAGGGGTGTGCTGGGCAGAGTAGGGAAAGGGTGCGGGGGGAATTGGGACAACTATAACTGAACAACAATAAAATAATTTAAATAATTTTAAAAGTATATTTTGAGGGGGAAAAAAGAAAATCACAGAACCACCTTCATCCTGGGACCCTGAATGATTGCATGGTGCAGAGTTCCATCCAATCTATGATACAGTCTATTTTACTTTATTCTAATTTTATAATAAATTATATTTTATATTATAAAATGAATCCTTAGTCTTTTAAAATGTGCAATGTTCATGCTTCCTCCTGCAGACAGCACCCTTAATAACAATGAGGACACTGAGGCTTCCAAGTCCCTAAGAACCACCACCAATTTTTTTTAAGAGGGGAGCATTCTCAGAACTAAAGATTTCCCTTCCCAGCCTTCCAAGAAGAGAAATCTCCAGCATCACCAAAACAATGGGATTTCCTGCAAAGCTGGTACCCGCCGTCCTGGTATCCAAGGCTGACCAGTTCCTGGACTGATGTCACTGGGGTCTTTGTCTGTACTCTTTGGAAAACAGAGGCCAGTTAATCCCATAATTCCTTTTGCCTCTAAATCTTAGAACAAAAGGCAAGTCTCTGTTCTTCTGGTATCTCAAACATTCGTAATTTGTTCCTTAGAGCTTCTTTTTCTGTCTCCCTCCACTGTATTTTTTTCTAAGAAAACTTTTTACCATTTTCGCTAGAATTCTTCCTCCATGTAAAGAAATGTCCAGCTCCCCTATTTCTGGTAATGTCATGGATTACTTGGAACAGCATCCTGCTGGAAACAACTGAAAAAGAGCTGAATTCACTTTTAAGTCTTCTTAAAAGCACCAGGGAGCTAAGAAGGCAGCAGGGAATGATACAACGGTCAATGAAATAACCCAGCGAGTTAAATAAGCAGGAAAGCTACTGAAAGCATGTGTCCATTTTGAAACGTTTGAACTTTGGTTTTAATGGCCTTGTGGGGTGAAGGGAACACTTACCAACCCCAGGACCTGCACCAGGCAGAGGGTGAACAGGAGCCACACAGACATGCTCCAGAGTAGGCCAGGTGAACCTCAGAGTGAGGCTCACCCTGGGAACCTCAGCCCTTAAATGTGAAAAGGTTGTCCTAAACTATCAGTTGCCCAAGAACCCAAGCAGAAGAAAAAAAATTCCCCCTAAGGATTCATCACAGGCCTTGAATTACTATTATCAATTTCTTTCTCAAACATAATGGCATGTATGCAACCACAGCTAACAAATCCAGAGCAATAAGCAATAAATAAATAAAAACGTGTACAACTTCAGATATTGAAGTTTTCAAATAAAGACAAGAAAATAATTATATTTATTATATTTAAAGTTATGAATGGAAGCTTAAAACTATCCGCAGGGAACAGAACACCATTAAAAGCAGCATAACAAATTTGGAAAACCACCAAATAGAACCCTCTGACAGAAGAGCCGGCAGTAACAAAACTTCTGTGGATGAGTGTAGACACAGCTGAAGCATCGGTGAGCTGAGATGTGGGTCGGGAAAACTGCCCTCGGGGCAGCGCAGAAAGTCGTCACCCGGACTCCCAGCTTTCTCTCTGACTCAGCATCTCACGCCTTCATCATGAGTGACTTCAGCTTCTACATGGTGAAATCACTTGCCACCCCGGCCTTGCAGCACTGATGCCACCCTCGCCCTGGGTCACAACGCTCTTTGCTCTGACCCAACAACCCAAACCCATTCCCAGGGTCATGTCCGGACCCCAAAATCCTTTAGAAAAATTGTGCCTTATTTTTAAAGCACAAAACAATACAGATTCTCTAGAGAAGAAGCTATGGAAATACTATTACATTTTTTTTAAAGAGACAAAAAGAAAACTAAAGTCACCCTGTTCCTGCCCTCCAGAAATAACTGAGCGTGGCTGAACACGTCTGCCCCCAGCAGTGTGGGCACCCGAGAGAAAGATGGCCTGTCTTTCACAGGGTGGGCGTGTCCCCTCACCTAAACCCTGTGCTCGCCTGCACCGTGTGAGTTTGTCCCTCGTCGGTGACTCCACAGACAACAAGGTATCTTACAAGGGAAGGCCTCGCAGAGCAGAGGAAAGAACTGTGGTGGGAGCTCCGCAGGCCTGGGTTCTGCTCTGGACCCTGACCTAACCATCACTTGGCACTTAGCAAGCCGCCTCCTCTCTTTGGGCTTTATTTCCTCTTGTGTAGAACGGCAGCACTGGACTCCACGGTTTCTAAGGTCCCTTCCAGTACGGAATTGCCATATTCCTAAAACTGCCGTACAAGAGAGATCTGGGGAAACATCGAGCCACAAAACACATCTACAGAGGCAGCCTCCGCAGCTGGGCTGTTGGCACCACCAGTGCAAAAGGCCCCATCTGACAAACACCTTCATCATCCAGAAGACCTGCTGTAAAATTCACGGCCTGGGTGGTATTACTGTGCATTTTTAATTAGCAGCCATTACGATGAACAACAGCACTTCCCAGTGCTACTCTCTGAGCTCCCCTGACACCTCTATTTCCACTTCCAAAGGACATGGAAACAGCTCGCTTCTCTTCAGATGCCAGTGGTTGTTGATAGCAGGGAAGGGGAGATGCACATCTGAACTGGCAGAGACTAATAATTGAGACGGACATAAAAAGCTTCTTTTGTTGATGTTTCCACGTATCATTTATTGACAATCCAATCCCATTTAATGCTTTCCAATTCCATTTCGGGGTTTGTCAGGAGCATGCTGGGACATCGTTCACAAGCCGTTTTGTACCGCTTTCTTGGCAAGCACATGAAATGTATCTTTGGAATGTGGCAGGCCAACGGTGGCCATATCAGGAAATTTCAGACTCTGCGATTCTCTCTTTGGTGCCTGTGCTCCCCCGTGCACTTGGTTTACATGGCTCCCAGGCTCCACGCCTGAGTGGGGTCTGATCCCCGCCTCCCCTCCTCACGGAGCCCCTCCTGCTCACTCATTTTTCTTACTAGCAATCTGCATGAATGATTGGTGAACGCAGGACCATGACGGAACCCTGTAATAACTGGGTGAGACAGACTCATTTCTTTAGTTTAGCATTTCCAAAGTGGTTAGCACATAATAATGTGTTTCTTTAGAGTAGGAAGTAGTCATGTGTGAAATTATTCTTTAAAAGTATAAACTTCTATACAAATATCAGGGGCTATTTTAAGTGAAGTCTTTTTTTCTTTCAATAATTCTGTGTGTGCAAAGATTTAAGACCATAGGCAGTAAAATTCATTGTCTGTAAGGGCTATCCATCTTCAGGCAGCCTGAAGGACGTGGCACATGGTCAGTGCTTAGTAATGATGCATCTCATCCGTAACATTGACTTTTTCTTTGCTCTTAGAGCTTTGTAGAAAATCTCAGAAGATGTGCCAGCTTGTAGGAGTCATTGTGCAAAGTACGCAAATATGCAAACCACAGACACTCAGTGCCATCACTGTGGTCCCCGCACACCGAGCAGATTGCAGTAGATTCCGGGACCGGTTCCCTCGGTGCTAAATCACCAAAGACCCAGATTCTGTCTTTCCACTCAGCTATCCTTAGTGTATAACTTCTACTGTCAGGCCATTTGGCTTTCTGATAACTTCTCAGCCAGACGAAAGAGTGTCTGAAGGGAAAAGAGGTATCTCTCTTTCCTGAGCTGTATCTAGACCCGCCCTAGTTTCTCCAGCTAAGACTCAAGTCCTTGCCTCACCTTTCTTTTCTCGCTGCCCATTCCGGGTCCTAGTGACTCAAATGCCCTCATGCTCTCACCTTCCTCCCCAAGATACCTTTGTGACTCACTCCCTTACCTCCTTTAAGTCTTTACTGACCAGTGTCTCACACACACAGTCCACACTCTCCATTCCTACACCCTGCTTAATTGCTTCTTTTGTTCCTAATTACACAAATCTACTGTGGGTATTATTTATTGTGTCCCTGCCCAACCCATGTCCAAGTTTGGAGATCTTAGTAGTGATCAATAACATCCCGTTGAGTGAGTAGATGATTGCTCAAAGAAGCACATGGGAGCTTCTACCACCCTGAACGTGTCTCACCTTCATTGTGTCCATTTCCAAATCTGAGTTTACCCAACGCTCATTTTCTCAGCCTCTGATGCAGTCTGTGGCTTCTATTTTCAGGCTACTGCGAGTTGCTAGAGAAGATCACAGACGTCTGCCAAGTGGATCCTCCACCAAATCATATTGTCAAACCTCGTGTGCACCTTTCATCACGCCTAACCCGGTCTTTGTCTATGTCTCGTGTTGCCTGCCTAGCCGATCCCATGCTGGGCTGCGGTAAAACACCTTTCCTTTGGGATTTGCGTGGAGTCAGATTTGTGGCTTACACGCAGCCGGTGTTCAGGCTCGAGCAACAGTTTTTCATTTTTGCAAAAGGTTCTTTCCAGCTCTTACTTTGTCCCTACCCTTCCTGGCTCCTTCCCCTCAACTATTTCTAATGCAGGCAATCTTGCTGAATTTCAAATATGCTCACAAGCTGCCTTAAACCACTTTAACAGAGAGGGGTTTAAGGTTTTCTAATGTTCTTCAATGATTTTTAAAAGCTCTTTCTTGTTTAATTTTAATGATGGTATAATATTCCATTACATGAGTAAAGATATGTACTTAATCTTTATTAATGTTGGACATACATACATTTTCCCACTTATTTTGTTATCGTAAGAACCTGGGGGCATAAATCTTTATTTCGCATTTCTGTAAATTCCTTACGGTAGATTCCTAGATTTACTGGAGTCAAAAAGTATAAGCATTTTAAGACTGAATAAATTTTACCAAATCTCTTTTCAGAGAAATTATACTGACTTCATTCTTACCAGTCACAGTGGTCATTTCATTATATTTTCATTAGGACTAGGTATTATTGTTTTATCATTTTTTCCCCAAACTGGATAGACAAACAGTAATGCTTTATTTTAACCGCATCTCTTTGATCATTCATGTATATGACATTTCCTCACCTATTCATTAGCTACTTGTACTTTACTTTTTGTGAATTGCCTATTAATGGTTTTTCCCCATTCACCTGCTGAGGTGTCTTTGTCCTTGACCATTTTGTCTGTGTACTTGATAAATTTAGTGTAAAACTATGTGTGATATGTACTGAAAATAATTTTCCAGTTTGACAACTGCCTTTTCATTCATTTTTGCTTTTTTAATATATATGCACTCTTTTTAAACCTTATTAGAGTGATGTATCTCTGCCTTTGGGATCCTAGCATTTGTTTTTAACTCTAGGAGTTCTTCCCTGAAAGAGAAATTAGATATTGCCTTCCAGCTTTTGTCTTTAATAGCCTGACATTTTAAAAAATCAGTCTTCATATATTGGCGTGTGTTATAATATAAAATTTTCCCCCCAGTGAGCCAACTGCTTTTTTGAGTTTTGGAGTTTTAGCTGCACTAACAAATAACAGCCTTTCTTCTTCATGAATTAGAAACCCATTAAAAGATAAAAACATGATGTGGCCCGAGGGTGTCTTTGTTTCTGAGTATAACTCAGAATTACATTAGAACATGTGATTTTAGATAAACAGCCAAAATAGTCACCCCTGAATTAAGCTGCCGCAGCCACCCCAACCCAAGCACGCCCGACTAGGCTCCCAGCAAACCCTGGAAGGGCAGGAACAGGACCTTCCTCGTGAGGGACACCAGAGCAGAGAGGAGGGAGAAAGCCAGGACTTGGGAGAGCAGGGAGAAGTGTGAGTCTAGCTGGAGATCCTGCACAGAGACACATACTCGGAGAACAGCCCTGCTCCAGCCCCCGCTCTCCTTCACTTCCGTCCTGTTTGTGGTGCCTTCTTTATCGTCATCGTATGTGTTCGATGGGCTATTTCTGGCCTGTCTCTCTGTCTCCCTAATCTGTACTAGTAATAGAAACAAATTGATAACATTACTGTTCTTTTCTGTTGTCTTTTACTTTCTGGGAAAGCTAATTCCTCTCTGCCAATCCTCCTCCGCTCCCCATTTTTTCTTCAAAATGTATCAGTTATCATGGCCTGTTGTCCTCTAGATGCACTGAAGAATGATATTGTCGTGTTTCAAAAACAACCCTGTTGGGACTTTGATTGGAGTTATATTACAACGTTAAATTAATTTGGTGGGAGTTGACATCTTTATAATATTCATTCTTCCATCCAAGAACATAGAATGGTTCATTTTATTGAAGCTTTCTTTTACATCTTGTAGTAAAATCTTGTCATTTATTTATATAAATCTTTCACATTTCTTGCTAAGTTACTCCTAGGTATTTCATCTCTTTTGTTACTATTGGGAGTGAAATATGTTTTTCCATTATGTTTGTTCACTGGTTATAGTCAGTATATAGAAAATCCAGTAATTGTCCAGATATTTATCTTTATAGGCATGTGCATCTTTCATATATGAAGTCATCCTTTTCCCTACTATATTAATGTCAATACTTTCTCCCTTGGGCTTTCTAGGCCGAAGCTCCTCAGCTGATGTGCTGCGAGCAGCCCACTGGTGTGCAGGGAAGGAGGCTGCTTGTGCTCTGGCAGCCACTGACTGCCCCAGCAGCCAAGGAAGGCCTGGTGTAGGGACTTGTGGCTGGGCACCTAAAATCACGAAGCTCCTTGGAGGCTCGAGGAAGCACCCTAAGCAGAGTAGCTCTGACTATGTGTGCTCACTACTAGCAGTGAGCAACACTGGCCTCAACTGGCTCACCCTGCTGATGGCTGGCAATGCATTAAATCCCGCTGATGAGGCACCCTCTGGCCAGGATGCTCCTCCAGCACCAGCTGCCGAGCACATTTCTGCCTGGTGGTCGTGGGTCTGTGGAGCTGCCGCAGGAGTGTGGGTTCCAGGTGCCCAGTGCGACAGATCACAGCCCACGGTGCACTCGCTTAGGGGCTCAGTGCAGGCACTTCACCAGGTGACAACTCGGAGTCTTGGTCCTGACACACAGCAGATGCTGCCACTTACCTGTGGCTGATGGATTCCTTTAGTGACATTCAAGCTACTTCCAAGATGACTGCTCCAATGACACCTGCCTTCCCTTCACATTCGAACATCATCACTACTTCGAAATGCATGATATGCAAAAGTTCTATTGTTGAGAAGTATCTGTTTGCATCATCACCACACATTGCAATATCATGTTTGTCTAGGAAGGAATGGAAGTGCGTTAGATTCTCTGGGCAACTAATAAATATTTTAAATAATCAACCTTCATGAACAAAGTTTCTCATTCATGTTGACCAGCCAGAGATGATCATTAAAAAGTCAACACCAAGAAATGTTTGTAGTCCTTTCAGGCATATAATCTTTATGTTAAAGTTACAGGTATGTCCACAGAAGTAAGCTTAAGTTTCTAGGTAAATAATTTGCGAATATTTTACATGAAAGTTTTTTTTTGGTTTTTTTTTAAGATTTTAGTTTTTATTTTTAGAGAGGGAAGGGAGGGAGAGAGAGAGAGAGAGAGAAACATCAATGTGCGGTTGCTGGGAGACATGGCCTGCAACCTAGGCATGTGCCCTGACTGGGAATCGAACCTGCGATGCCTGGTTCGCAGCCCGCGCTCAATCCACTGAGCTACACCAGCCAGGGCTACATGGAAGTTTTTATATAAACTCAACATTTAATATCTTCCCTGATACCCTACATTTTATTTTTATCATATAAAGACATACTAAATTTTTCACCAAGCCACAGAAAATTGCCTCCAAATCCCCTGTGTTCTATACCAATATATCTACACATACTACTATCATTTTCTTCATGTACCATAATGTGGAAGAGAGTTAAGAATCACTGGTTTAGAAACCTGTAGATCATGATAATCATGCACCCTCTGTTGTAACAGACTTTCTATTCCTGCTTTAAGCCATTTGCATCAACAAGAACTTTAAAAACAAAAACAAAAAACTGTGAGTTTGCTCCAATTACTTCCCCTCCAAGGCCAGGTGCTGTCAGCCCTCCCATTTCCCTCCTGAAACAATCTTTCTCTCCTGGGCTTCTCACCCTCAGCTTGAAAAACAGGATCCAATTACTGTCCATCTTAAAAAAAGAAAGGGAATATTCCAGGAGCCTTATATCTCAAGCAGGTATTTTCTCTCTCACCTTCCTTTCATCACCAAACTTGTCAAAAAATGTTCATGCTCATTTCCTTTCGTTCCTCTGCCCTCATTTGTTCCTCAATTTAAAATAGTCTAGCTCCTGCTCTGGCCAAAATCATCTCAGACAATCATCTGCTTCTTGCATAACCCTGTGGTCTCTTTTCAGTTCTCATCGTCCTTGTCTTTTTGCTGATCACCCTTCTTCTCCTTTCTAAAAAGCTATTATTTATTCAGCACTTCTTGTGAGTCAGGAATCATGCTAAGTGCTTTGTTGAGATTATTGTGTTCAATCCTCATGACAACCTTATTTTAGGTAGATCCTACTGTACCCATTTTACAGATGAAGAAACTGAGACTCCAAGAGAAGAGCAAAATTCCCCAAGGTCACACAGTAACTAAGGGGCAATATTGGGCATTCATATGTTCAAAGTTCTTTTCAGTCCTTGGTTGTATTCTATGACATTTTGTTTGCTTTCCTCTAGTCTTATCCTGTATCTCTGTTGCTTGTTATCAAAATTTGGGGAATATGAAAAAAAATATGTACAGTAAAATGACAGCAAACTCAGTTATTAACAACCACACTTAAAACAAAAACAAAAACAAACTAAGCAAACAACTAGAACAGGAATGGAGATCACTTGGAGGGTTATCGACAGGGGAGTGGGAAGGGGAGAGAGGGGAAAAAGTTAAGAGAATAAGTAGCATAGACAATAGGTAGAAAATAGACAGGAGGAGGGCAAGGATAGTATGGGAAATCTACAAGCCAAAGAACTTATAAGTATGACACATGGACACGAACTAAAGGGGGAGAATGTGGGTGGGAGGGGGTGTGCAGGGCGGAGGGGAGTGGAGGGGGGGAAATGGGGCAACTGTAATAGCATAATTAATAAAATATATTTTTTAAAAATTGGGGGAATTTTCAGTCATTGTTCTTTCAAGTGTTTTTCCTGAAGTTTCCTCCTCCTGCTCTCTTTCTGGGACTCTGATGACACGAATGGAGACTTTCAGCATTCTCCCACAGGAAAGAGGGGCTCTGTGATCCCTACACCCGCCAGAGCTTTCTTCTCTCTGCTGTTCACACTGGATAATTTCCACTGATTTGTCTTTAAATGCAACAATTCTTCTGTTATCTGCAGCCTTGCTATTCAGTCCAAGTGGAGAGCCTTGTATTTGCCTATTGTACTTGCCAGTTCTAAAATTTCCATTTGGTTCTTCTTACATCTTCATTTATTTTCTGAGACTTTCTATCTTTCCATTCATATCAAGTCTGTTTGCCTTTACTTCTTGGAGCATTTCTATAATAGCTACTGAAACATCATAATTCCCAAATCTGTGTCATCTCTGTATTGGTGTCTGCACCTTATCTTTTCTCATGTGCGTTGAAATTTTCCTGGTTCTTTGTGTGAGGAGTAATCTTGGATTGTACTTTGATATCTGAATGTTATGTAATGAGACTTGGGGTCTTGTTTAAATCCTAGGGAGAATTTTTATATTTTTGTTTTAGCAGGCAATGGACCTGGTTGGATTCAGGCCCTGAGTTCCAGCCAGCTTTCTGTGGGCTGTAGTTCTAATGACAATTCAGTTTTCAAAGTACTTGCAGGGCCATTTGGGCCTGTGCCCTGCGTGTGTCTTCCAGTGACCAGTGCAGAACCAGCATGGCCCTCTGTCCCACAGCACAGTTCTCTGGGTCCAGTCATCGTTTCGGGTCAGATCTACACAGATGCAGGTCAAGGCTGAGCCCAGAGGTTCAAGCACAACTCAACAGGATTGACTTCCTGAGCTCTTCTCTCCCCATGATCTCCTTGATACTCTTCAATTCCTTGAGGCTTCCCTTTTCAGGCTAGGTTAGCCCACACTTCTGTGTCTGTCTTACAGCATGGTATATGCATTCCCAAACATGAGCTCTGCACTCAGTATGACAGGGCCAACCTGAACGCCATGCTTCCCCCCGCCCCAGATCAATACCAGTCATCAGGGGGAGGGGACACTTGAGTTGATTGGCTTATACCCATCAAGACATTCCTCAGAGACTGAGGAGGGGTTAGACATTTGAGAAAATCAGGGTTCTGTGAAGAACAGGGACATGGCTGTTGGGTAGACAACAATAGCATCTATACGATGCTTCTTTCCTCTCTTTCTTCCCTAAACCACTGAAGGTCATCAGCACCCTCCCAGTCACTTAGGCTTCACACCTCAGAGTTGTCTTCACCCCTGTGCTTCCCCTTCCCACCCACGTCCAGTCAGATGCGCAGCCTGAAGAAGCCCCCACATCAGGGCCTCACTCTTCTACCCTTGATGTCTAACCAATTTTTAAAATCTCCTCTCCAGTTTCCTTGCCCTCCATAGTTAGCTTCCAAAACCAAAGAGTAATATCACCAATTGCCCTATGTCCTAAGAAAGAAAGTCCTTAGTGATCAAGGCTCCCCGTATCTACATCCTGCCCTTCCAGAAGTATCTATGAAGCATGCCCCTAGGGTCACATGACACCCCTCAGTCCCTCCCCCATCCTATCTGGTTCAGTTGATTAAAAGTCAGTCCTTAAACATACCCTGCATTTTCTGCCTTTTGTTCCAGCTGTGTCCTCCTAAAAGACCCTTCTACCCAATCCGATTTTTCACAGGTCAAAATTTATCTCCCTTTCCCCTTAGGTTTTCTGGACATTTCTGCTGTAGCCCTTGGTCACAGATGCCCTGAGTTACACTGTTGTCTCCTTCACGGGAGGGCAGGCTACTTAAGATGGGAGACATCATTCCTCTCTTTTATAGTCCCCACAGTGTCTAGCCCAGGATCTCAGACATAGTGGGTACTCCAGACATGGCTGTTTCATTAGATTCAATTAAAAGGGCTTGATTCTTCAGCCTCTAGTGTAATATTGTTGGAACCAATGCAATCCAGAAAAAAAAAATAACCCTTTTTTATTGGGTTTCTGTGGCTATCTTACTCAGAAAGAAAATTTAATAAAAGAAATTATTCTTCCTCCAGCATAGGTGGGGTGTTCACCTCTTTGCTGCTATAGTTCCCTGTACTCCCCATTTTATATCATTAATCACTTTTTAATTACTTGATCATTATCTGCTTCCCCCACCATGTGACTGCTTCCGTTTCATTCCTTCGAGGCAGGAACTGATCTTTGTTTGCCAGCACTGCATGTCTGACGCCCACTCCAGTTTCAGGTTTGTAGAAAGCACTCACAAGTATGTATTCCTTGAATGGAGTTCAATAAATGGAGAAGAGATAAACAGAGGTTTATGTTTGCTATATGACATTGCAAATTGCAGTAATAAGGAATAATCTCAGAAGTCTAGAATCAACTGAGCAACAGAAAATGAGAAAACGGCTTAAAATATAGTCTACCTTTATCAACATAAACTTTTGACTTTTTCTTCTCCCATTCTTTTTCTCCCTTACTTCATTCCCAAATTCTGTTGTTCTCCTTTCGTTTCCATCCTTGTTTGTCCCCTCATTTCCATTCTCATCTTCTTACACGTGAATCGAGTTTTTAGCTTGTCATATGGCCACCTAGGTAACATTGATGTCTCTCAGGCCCCCTCGCAGCTTGGTGTAGTCACATGACTAAGCTCTGGACAGTGAGATGTGAGTAGATGACTAGACAACTGTGAGGTCATGGCCCCAGAGGGAAAAGACTATGCTCCCCACTTCCAATAGCTGAAGTGCAGATGTGATGTCCGGAGCCAGAGCAGTCATGTTGGCCCACAAGATGGAAGTCACATGTTAGGATGGAGAAAGATGACAGAAACCTGGACCCCTGAATACAGGTAGCTGCCAAGCCCGCCCTGGCTGCTTCTACTCCCAATGTTAGGAAAGTAAGCCAGAGAAATATCTGTTTTAGTTAACATTCTTAAATTTAACTGTTACCCTGTCTCTAAAATAATACCAATATTTACCTTAATAATACAATGCTTGGCCATCCTTATGGCCATTTTTCCTAGTAAAAAAAAGAAGGATGAAAGTACTTTTTGAAAAATTGAATAACAATAGACCAAAACTCTTATATTTTTTAATATGTATTTTATTTATTTTGTGACAATACTTATTTCATTTGGAACCCACCTCCATAAGAGAATAGCATGGACTGTGGGTGCAAGATATCTCATTTCCATGGAGCAATGCATATTACCACAAGGGAACCAATGCAAGCCTCAGACACGTCTGCAAAATCTTTATATCTTGTTCTAATTCTTGCAACAATATAGATGCTTGTTTTGTGATATTTCTATTAAAAACAGAGTAAGCTGACCTTCAGTATCTAAATGAGAAAAGGAAAGTTATAACTGGGTGTCTACCAAGAATCATCTTGTTCACAAGTAAGGGTTTAGGAGACTGTCACCATTTGAACTCATGTTGTCCAGCAATAACATTACTGATTATTATTTAATGTTACCTTGAGTAGATAGCAAAAGCGAAAGGCCCTTTGAATCATGTTTGGCTCTCAGAGTTCTGAATCTTTCATTCACTTCTCAATAAAAAGAACTGAAAACTTAATAATCAGAGGTGTCCAACCTTTCGGCGTCTCTGCGCCACACTGGAAGAAGGGTTGTCTTGGGCCACACATTAAATACATTTGGACATATAATCACAAAAAAGCCTCATCATGTCTTACGTAAATTTACGATTTTGTGTTGGGCCACATTCATAGCCACCCTCGGCTACATGCAGCCCATGGGCTGCAGTTTGGACACCCTTAATTTATGGCCTGAATAAAGCAAAGGGAATTATTGGCCAAGAATCCCCCTGAAACACCTCGGGTAAGTACTAAGATAGTGTGCATTTCATTAGTTTAGCTGCCGAGAACTTTGATTCCCACTCATATTTATGCAACTTTTCAAAATTATTGATAACTTTATATTTTATATTCTTAAAAAAGACAGTAGACTCTTAGCATTCTTAAATTTAACCTCATGCTTTCTAGTAGTCATGAGAAACTTGGGAAATGCATGCTACAACACGTTATTATTACATTTTGCTGCAATGATCCATTCCACAGGTTCACAAAGGCCTGGGAATGTGCGGCATCTCACCTCGCAGTATTAACGACTATCCTCTCTCTTCAGCAGGAAGCTTGACCAGCTCAATGGGTTCTGTTAATCAAGAAATCGGGGGAGGCTTCCTTCTACAGAGCCTAGCATTTGAGGTGCTCGAAGGACCAAGGGAAAAGAACATTTCCTTTCAAAGACTTTTACTAGTTCATACTGAACACAGAGAGAATCAGGTCTTAGTTACTGGTCCCTCTTTCTTTCAAATCATTTCTTTGCTAAAGAGACAGAGAAAATTTCACCAATAGATGGACAGTTTGCATCTCAAATGAGTAAGGCCCTTCCCAGCGGCTTCTTAGACTAGCAGCTGGTGTGTACATTGGTCTATCCAAGTATCTTGTGCAGGGTCAGGTGCAGGGCAGGCACTCAACTAATATTTGTTAAATTAATAAATAAATAAAAATAACTAAATACTTAATAATCAGGGGTGTCCAACCTTTGGCATCTCTGGGCCACATTGGAAGAAGAAGAGTTGTCTTGGGCCACACATTAAATACATTTTGACACATAATCACAAAAAATCTCATAATATGATTCTGCGGATAATGCAAGGAAGCATAAGAAATATTTCATGCCCTGAAAAAGTTGACCAGTCATGCAACACAATCCATAAATTAAAAGAAACCAGTGCTCTAAGAAGCAAAGGATTAGTACACATTGTTAAGTACTGTGACTGTTCTGGAAGTTAGTTCTCCAGGACTTCAGTGAAAAACTCAGAGATGAGATGGAATTTAAAAGAAGGAGCAGACAGGAAGAAATTCCAAAGAAACAGAAAGACAGGCATGAAGGCATAAGGTACAGTCAGAGGCAGGATCAGATGAAATGGCAGAAGGAAAAGGGAGTGGCTGGGGATGAGGTTAGAAAGAGAAGCTGGGCCTGTGTGAGGAAGGCCCGAGACAGCCAGCTGAGAGCCTGGCCTCTCCGTGGGTCACAGGCAGCCACTGTGGTTTGTGCCATTGAAGGCGATAGGCAGGAGGGGCAGGAAGGCCAGTGAGGAGGCAGCTGCTACTTGTCAGCATGACCAAAGAAGAGCCTAAATGATGGCAGGCAGGGCCAGAGGAGAAAAGCAATAACTTCGGGAGGCAAACCCACAACGCCTTTTGCTGGCAGGGCAGGAAGTGGTCAGGTGGCTGTGGGCAGCTGACTGTGGGCTGCTATAACATGGGATGCGGGGGGGGGGGTGCGGGGGGGCAGGATCAATTCAAATGTCAAAAATGTTTTTACGTTATGAAATAGCTAGATTAGTTTAGTTTACAATTTTTTTCAGAAAAGTAAGTTCATTATTTTTAAAAGAATACACAATAGCATATAGAAACAACTCAAGATTATCCCCAAATCATCCTCCCACCCACTAATATTACTGGTATTATTTTTGGTGAATACCTTTCAACACATCATTGTAGAAATGCATAGCAAGTGTAATAGAACCTTATTAAAATGCAATCACTCCTCCATATATGCTGTTCCAGCATCAATTTTCTTCACTCCTTAATATGTCATAAACATTTTTCCTCATTGATAAGTATTGATCTACATATCATAATGTCAATTAGCCTGCCTATATCACAATGTTCCATTAGTAAATATTTAGATTCTCTCTGTGCATATTACCATAAACAATTCTGTGTTTAATTTTATTATGCATATGATTTCTCACCTATATGATTATCTTTTTAGTACAAATCTAAGAAGCTGAATTGGCTAAGTCAAAGTTATGTATCATTTTACATTTTCATACATGTTCCAAATTGTCCTCAGAAAAGTACAGCGATTCATTTATTTGCTCAACAACTATTTCTCAAGCATCTGCTATGTACCACACACTGTTCTATATGCTGAGACTGTAACAGTGAATAACATGAACAAATTCCTTGACCTCAGGGAGTGTATGTTTAATATAGGACAACAGGTAATTAAAAAACAACTGAACATATAGTACATCGTCAAGTGGGGTAGGGGCTAGAGAGTCACCGGGGATGGGGGAGGAATAGTGCATTTTACACAAGGCGATGGAGAAGGGACTAAGGAATAGATGTCGTGATAAGACACGTGAGAGACCTAGGGGAACAGTGGCGCGGAGAGAAGGAACAGGATGTGCAAAATGGGAACATGCCTGGTATGTTTCATGACCAGAAGAGCAGTGTCTCTGGAGACTCCAACAAGAGAAAGTCTTGGGAAATGCAGGTGGAAAGGTAGCCAGGTCAAACCACAGGGTGTACATTGGGGCAGGCAGGTCCGTAAGGGGCTCCACAGCAATCTGCACAGATGTTTGGATTCACTATGATGTTGACCAAAGGAATCTGAGATTCTAGTCTGAGAATATTCAAAGGAAAGGATAAAGATGGAACCAGGTCTGCATTTATTTGTTTAATCACCCTGTCCCAGTCCTCTATTCATTACATACTGCTTAATGAATGTCTGTACCCCTCCCCACCCTCTCCTGCTTATACCTGGGGTCTAGCAAGGAAGCAACACAAGTAAGACTACCTGGGAGGTGACAAAACTTCCTTGCAGGTATTTTTATGAAGTCTTATTATACCTTCTAACTGCAGTCAGATTTGAAAGCTTCTCTTGCCCTGATTGATATGGCTCAGTTAGTTGGGTGTCACCCTGCAGAGCAAAACGTCACCGGTTCAATTCCCAGTCATGGCATATGCCTGGGTTGCAGGTTTAGTCCCTATTTGGGGTGCATATGGGAGGCAATGAATCAATGTTTCTCCCTTTCTTTCTTTCTCCCTCCTTTCCCTTCTCTCTGAAAATAAATAAATAAAATTTTTACGAAAGAAAGAGAGAAGGAAGGAAGGAAGGAAGGAAGGAAGGAAGGAAGGAAGGAAGGAAGGAAGGTTCTCTTGCTTGCCTGTTAACTAAACTAAGGGATTCTCAGCTTCCTTGGTTGAAAACCCACTGGCATCTTGAAAAAACTCAGGCAGCAACACGAACTCATTGTGACTGATACATAAACTTCCCCCAAGCCACCCAACCCAGAATCTTTACCATGGAAAGTGTTCTGTAAATATCTGCTGGGTAAACAAAAGGATGCATTCACATATTTTCTCTCAAGGTACCTTTACTTAGTAGATGTTCTCTTCTGTTCATCTGATTAGTGTTAGTTTCAGAGGGTACATTCTGACCACGCACTCCAATTGTAAGGCTCTGTGAGTACAGCCCTCTGAGTGGGACCTTTCCCTGTCTTGTCACCATCTGCTGGGAGGGTCCAGGGAACTGAAATGTGCCATGGGAGAGCACCTGCAAGTAGCATTTAGGGGCAGGACTGAGCAAGCTCAGTGCTTCATTCTGCTGCAGGGCATCTGCCTGAGGTGGCAATTTGCTCCACGGTGAAATTGTAGAAGTTGCACAGAAAATAATAAGACTAAGTAAGAAAAAAATAAATTTAAAAAATTAACCCCAGATAAAAAGTTGATTTGTTGCCAATGGAAATTGTAATGTCAGTTAATTTACTATTCTGTAGTTCAAACAACATTAATAATATTTCCCTTCAATTATAAAATTCATACTCATTACAGAAAATTTTTTAAATACTGAAAAGCATAGAGTACAACATAAAAATTGCCTATAATCCATTAACCAGAGATAGTCACTGTTGACATTTTTCTGGATGTCCTTCCATTTTAAATATAATTATGATCATATTATACACATGTAGTTTTATATCTTACTTTTTTACCTGACAACAAATTCAGAACATTTTCCCAATAACGTGTTTTTTAATATTACTACTAAAAGATACATAATGTTTCCAGTATGCCTTTATTATAATTTATATTATGCACCTATTACGGACAATTAGTCATTTTTGACCATATCAGAAACTCTTGCAAACAGTGTGGCAGTGAACATTCGCATCATTGTCCAAATCTCTGATCAGTACCCCAAATGAGAACCTCAGAAGTCATCAGTGTAATCATTTGGTCAAAATATATGTATTTTTAAAGTTTTTTTGCTATTTCAAACTGCTTTCCAAAAAGGTTGTACTAATTTACACTCCCCCCCTACTGTCAGGTAGGACAGGTAGTGACCTGAGGTGGGGAGGAGGAGGGAGACGTGTGCACCGGTTGGCTCAACAGTCCTGAGCGCCGTCCAATGAGGTTGCCAGGTGTTCCAAACATCAGGAGCGCAGGAGGAGGGGCATCTTGAGACTGTTCTGGGAAAGAGACTCTGTAGCGATTTCACTAAGACAAAAGAGCCTTTACCAGATGAGAAAGAAAGCCTTTGTGGCTGTACATCATTCCCCAGGTTTAGAAGAGGGAGAAGGAGGGGGAACTAAGAGCTGACTAAAGTATTAACCCCTGACCCCAATCGTTGGCACACTCAGATGAGCTGAGTGTGCACTTGTAGCCTCAGCTCAAGTGCATAGAACAAACATACTTAACAAACTTACTAATAACTTTATTTCCTCCATACGTGGAGCATTCAGGGTAGCTGGGTGCCTGTTTGCAGCTTTGTACTTGTATGTGTTTCATCAATAAACTTGCTATCTCATTTCTAGTATATGTGTGTCTCTCACTTGAATTTGTGTGTTGTGAGTGAGACTAGAACCAAGGAACATGCTCCAGGGGAAGGGGCGCCTGACTCGGGTACCCTCACCGACACCACTACCTTCAACGAGCAGCTCCCACCCCATCATATTTTAAGAGTAGCAAAGACATGCTGGGTTCAAATGTCAGCTCTACTGCCTTAGGAAAGTTATTTAAACTCACTAAAACTCAGTTTCCTCATCTGCGAAATGGGGATACTAATTGTCTAGCTCATAGGGTTGTTACAAGGATTAAATGAAAGGATAATGTAAATCGTCTAACACAACCACTGGCATATCACACGTAGTCAGTGAATGTCAGCAGCTGCTAACTAGCAAGACCACTCCTCCCCAAGCCTCTCCTAGCCAGAGAAACATTCAGGCGCAAAGTCCCCTCCATGCAGTCTGGAAAAGTACTAAGGTTCCCTGTTTAATAAAACTGTTAAATAGCTGAAGTCACTTAATTATTGTACCCACACACAAAGCCCCAGTATTCTAAAAATAGTAGCCTATTTGGTTTCCACCTGGAGGCAAAGAAGATCTTCTGAAAGGTGTTTTTCTGCCCTTTATACATTATTTTAATGATGATATACTGTTCTTTATTATTTCAAGGAAAACATTTATTTAAGGGGCAATGGCTCCAATTTGGAAAGTATTTTTTTCCAGAAAGGGAGGAAATGAACATAAATCGCTTTATACTTCATCATCATAAATAGGTCTCAGAGGCACCTAGTACATTTTGACCATAGCCTCTCAAAATCAATCAATATTCCTAAGAATATTAACTTAACTAAGTAACTTAACTAAGAGGAAGCCATTCTAATTAATTTGGAAGGTCTGCTGGAACTTTGTATAGAATTTGATAAGTTTTTGGTTTGACTGCCCACAGAATTTTTGGTTGAGATGATCCCAAGATAAATGAAATTTCTTGTGGAAAGCCGTTTAGCAGATGGGCGCCCTAAAATTGTTCCATATAAACAGTTTAGTTCTATTTAAATCCAAAATAGACCATTTTTGATTGCTTTATGACCATACATTAGCTTAATCTTTTTATAGAGCTACATATTTATTAGGTATGGGAACATCAGTACCCACTTTCTAGAGAGAAACCATTCAAAAGTGCCCTGTGTTTGTTGTCTGAAAGGATATTGCTACCAGTGAGATAAAGATACAGAATGCATTCTAAGTTCTTTGGAGTTCCTTGACACTGGGTAAATTTGCCGCATTACGTAGGAGAGAAATGCTAGGGCATTTCATGCTGTAAAAACGACAGAGGAAATGAAATTGTTGCTGCTGCATTCACCTGGAGTTTCTTTTCTGGAAATCTACTATATAAAAAGCTTTGGTCTGACGCCAAAGGTAGCATTTAGGAACAGAAAACTGATAGGACTCTTCCCTTTCTGAAGTACAACTTCTGAAGCCCCAGTGTTTTCCTGTCCTATTTTCCTTCTCTGTGCTGTGAGCTCGGTGATATCAGACCTGTGAATTTCCCTGCAGTGAGTCACCAGATAGACATAGGTGTGTGAAAACAAACAGTTGTTTCTAGATATCTTCCTGCCCAGCTGTTTTGGCCAGAAAAGATGGGTAGTTCCACCTGGGAGACGGATTAGGGAAAATTTCTAACTTCAAGTTGCCTAGCACCTCATAAGAAAAGGAGCCCCCTCCTTCACGCTGTGGTAAAGACTGCAGCTTGACAAGCATAGCATGGGCTACATTTTGCCCCAAAGGGCCTCTTTGCCCTCCCAGTCATACTCTGCACCCCGTATTTCATCTTCACAAGTGCCACGTGTATTACTGAGTTCCTTCAGTAACACAAGAAATGCAGCAGGGGCAAACAATAAAATATCACTTCAGACCTCAGCTATAGTCCAGAAACCAAAATGTTTCTCTTGTGACTCTGCCTGTGGCCGGCTGTGTGAGAGCAAGGCCTGTGAGGGGCACAGATGGGGAAGAGGGGGCCCGTGAGTTTCTGAAGGATACTGGTGATGTGAAGGCCTCTTTGTGTCTTTCTGGTTGCTCATGATGTTACTTTCCCAATAATAACTTGTGTGAAGGTCTCCCCTTCTGTTGAGAGTGGCCCTAAGAATCAAACCACATGGATTCAAACCCCAGCACTGCTACTTACTAGCTGTATGATTTTCAGTGACTGACTTAGATGCCCTGTTCCTTATTTCTTCATTTGTAAAACATGAGGATGATAAGAATAATACCTGCCTTGTAGGTTATTATGATTATCCTATGGCCAGCTCAGCTCTTCTAGCACCAAGGGCAGTATATTATCTTAAAAGGGAGAAGACACCATCAGTCGTCATAATCACTCTAAAGCTGAGTTTCAACTTTGGAACTCTGAGCAGATTCTGTTTTTAAAATGGCTACATGGTTTCTCCTTCCAGCCATGACAGGATGGCTTATAGAAGGAAAATCCTCCTTTGAGAATAACTAGAAGAGCCAAATAAAATTCAGATTATATATATATCTGAAAACATCGAAGGGCTACCAAGGTGGTCAGGACTGAAAGGTCAAGACCCCTGCAAGGAGGGACACTCACTGAGGGAAGTCCGCCAGCCCACACTCCCCACTGAGTCATTTGCCGACTCATAGGACTAACAAACATCGAACTGGTAAGCTGAGCAGAGAGTGGCTGTTAGTCAGCAGGGCAGGAGAGTAGAGGCTTTGGCAGACTCAGGGGAGCAACAGATGCTGACATTCAGGGCCACCAAAGCAACCAGGACTTGGGATGCCAAGATGTTGGAGTGAAGAAAAGTACAGAGAAGTGCTTCAAACAGAATGAGCTGCTTCTTACCACTACATATTTGATAAATAGTAAGTAGAACAGGCTAAGAGAAAAGCAGAACAAAACATGGAGGCTAAGAGATAGAGAAATTAAACAAGGTGAATGACAGTACCACAGTGCTAGACACATAAACATGAACTCCAGAGCCCACCAAAGTGCAGTGGCCTTGGTAAATTCCTCCTGCTTTCCAGTGGAATTCATGGAACAACATTCAAGGAATAAGAGTAAACAAATATAGACCCGCCTTCAGAAGGATTGAAACCCAACCTCAAATTGGTTAGAAATTGCACGGTTAGAAATTGATGGGGGCTGGATTTTAACCTAGGACTGCAAAGCCAGTGGGATAATGTTCGTGCACGTAATAATTAAAAGGAATGATGTAAATGTGTATAGCATACATGTAGAATGTTCTTCAAAATAAAGTGAGAGGATGGATGGATGTATTGGGTGGATGGATGGATGGGGTCAGACGCAAAAAGCTCTGCCTCAGCTCACAGATTCAATGTCCGTACTATAAATCCAACAAGAATGCTGCAATTTACAGAAAACTCTTTTTCAAAAACTATCAGAATGGGCCCAGCAGCTATCTTAGCAGTTCACTGTCACCTGCTATTAGCTGTTCTTCAAAGTAAAACAAAGATAAATAAAACTGTAATATACTTGCATGTAAACAATACAGAGGGGGGTATTCAATAAAAAGCAGGGTTTCCTCCCATTTCAAAGATCCAATTTCATTCTCCAGAGGAAATAGTCATTGATTTTCTATGTTCTTATGAGTGTAGCTCTCTATACCACACCCACATGTATGCGCATATATATGTACATATGTGTATATACTTTTTCCCTGCAAAAATGGAAGTATGTTTTCCCCATAATGAAGACTGTTCCTATCACACATATAAATCTAACTAAATGTTTTAATAGGTATATTAGTCCATTTAAAAGAACAGTAATATTTTACTTAGACAATCCCTTATTAACAGACATTTAGAATGTTCCAAGTATTTTGCTGTTAAAAATAATACTTGTAATGAAAAACAGTCTCTATGTATATATGCAAATAGTTAATAGGATAAATTTTTAAAAGTGGAATTGTTCAGAAAAAATTTATGTGCATTTTTTATTTTGACAGCTATCACCAACTAACGCTCCAAATAGACGGCACGAGATTACACTCCCTCCAGCAGAACACGGCCACCTGTCTCCACACATCCTCCCACTAATCTATAAATCATCAAATGTTTTAATTTTACAAATTATAGGTTAAAACTCATATCTACTGGTTTTGATTTCATTCCTTTCATTTTGAGTGCAGCTGAGTATTTTTCACATGTTTGTAAGTAATTTGTGTTTCTCTTTCTTCGAACTGTCTATTGATACCCTTAGCTCATTCTTGCATTGGCTTATTGGCCTTTTGCTTGGTGATGCTCATACTAACATACTAAGGACTTTAACCCTTGGTCTGTCATATGCTGTTGCAACTGCTTTTTCTAGGTTATCATGTGTCTTTAAATGCTCTCTGTGGTATCTTTTCTTTGCAGAAATGTTTGATTTTTATACAGCCAAGTGTATCAGTCTTTTCTTTACGATGTCTAGATAATCAGGCAATCTTATCATTCACGAGGCTGAATGCGCAGGAGCTATACCACATTCAGAGAATTTGTTAAACTGTCTCAAGATGCAGAAGAGTTTGAAACAATACTAATGAAATTTTTACACCGGAGCATCAGTAAGCAATAATGGCTCCCTTTCTGGAATTTTTTCTTGAAGCCAATTGTTGATATTTTTGAGGCACTTCAAGACAGTACTGACAACATATGGATGGATGTTGCCTATGGAAACTGCGTTGTGCTTACGTAGGACTCATCTTCCCCCTTGGTGGGAAATTGCCACTTAACATTTCAAAGAGTGTAAAGAGGCAGTTGTGGAAGAAGCTGGTGTGTGTGTGTGTGTGTATGTCTTAACCCCAAAATAATAACTACCCTCTCATGGTATAGCGACATCTCTTGGCAACCAGGGATGCCACCTCCACTTTGCAGACATGAAAATTAGGAAAGGCAGTGGTTGTCCAAGCTCATACAACTTCCAAGTAGCAGAAAAGAGCTATAACTTAGGTCTTTTAATCATAGATCCAAAGTTACTCTGCCACAGTCTTTCTGACTCAGCTCACTATTTTTTTCCCTGCTGCTGAAACATTTCACCACCAAAGAAGAAATTACTCCATCCACTTCATCAGAACATCATGCTTGGGGCTGGTCTGCAACAAGGGACCTACAGTTCTGATTCTCACCCTGACAGGCTGCCTTTCAGGCCTAGAGCTGTACTGGCCCAGACTGTCAGATGGCGTGAAAGCATCAGCTGATTTGGGCTCAAATTCAGTGACACCTACGCAATATAGTTCCAGAAAAACCTGCCAGTGGAGTCCTTGCTGTGTTATAAAGGGCTCTGCTGTTTACAGTACCTACCTACAAATTCACATCTACAGTTTCAGCTGATCATAAGCCTCTTTGGGATCTCACTTTTTCCAAGGATGGGCTGCCACTCTAAGTCATGGCACTAAAAACACAGCCCGAAGTCTTCTGTTCAGGGCCTCTGGCTATGAACTATCTACAACTCAAGAAGAATAACGGTGAAGGCAGGCATCCTGAGCTGCCTATTGGCTTTGCATTGGCCAGTGTTTTTCAGTCCAGCACCACTGATAATTTAAGGGGAGTATAGTCCGGCAGGACTGTCCTGTGTGCTGGAGGATGTTCAGCGGCATTTACATCATTCCTCTACCTACTAGATGCCAGTAGCAACCTCCCCCATTGTGACCACAAAAACTGTCTCCATACATTGGGGAACAAGATCACCTGCAGTGAAGAACCCCTGATATGGGGCTTTCATATATTGTGCCCAATTCTTTAAAAGACCCTTGATTCCCAGTGATGAAACTGTTATGTGAGATCCCAGATTGTCTCATTGCTCAAAGTCAATGGGAAAGAAATAACTAAGAGAAAAACTATCTGAATGTACCAAACTACACTTGAAGTTTGCAAACAACTATCTCGAGTTCAGTGCTTACAAAGGATGTTTTTACTTATCTCCGTTTGGGGCAGAATGAGGACTTCAGATGGACAGGATTAAATTGAACATGCTCTTCCATCAGTGACATCATCGGTTCCTTCTCTTATATGTTTGTATGCAGGTTTTCATGCATTTTTTCTGTCCCCATTTCTCATTCTCAGCCCCCTCACTCCTCAGGAGGCTCTATCCTAATGTATTTCACATATATCTCGGTAAGTGTCCTTTGTGATGTGTGTCATTTTGAGTACATCTTCTTTTTTTTTTTAATATTTTATTTATTTATTTTTAGAGAGGGAAGGGAGGGAGAAAGAGAGAGAGATAGAAACATCAATGTGCGGTTGCTGGGGGACCTGGCCTGCAACCTAGGCATGTGCCCTGACTGGGAATCGAACCTGCGATGCCTGGTTCGCAGCCCGCGCTCAATCCACTGAGCTACACCAGCCAGGGCGAGTACATCTTCTTATTTAAGTAAACAGAGGTTCACAATCAGTCACAATTCTGAAACACACAAAGCTCTGGGCACCAAAAGTTTTCTTTTAAACTCAGCAGCAAAATCTAATGTGAGAAACAGAAGGTCACTTGTATTTTTTATCCACTTAGTGTATCTATTCCTACATTTGGCTGTAGACATACTGTCTTCAATCATGAGATGCTGCCTCTTCTCTTTCTAAAATCCAAATTTTTAAAATTCTAAACCAAATCTGAGTCCAAGAGATTTCATAATATACCTCTACTATTGTATACAGATCTTATTTCATTTTTACCTTTATATTTGTATCCAGTATCATGTTTTAAGATCTATCCATGTTGCTGCAGGTACAATGAATCCAGACCATTACTTATACCTGCTGCAGAATACTCCATGAAATGGTTTTAGACATTACAAAACATCTTTCCTACTCTGCCAGCTGTCTGTTAACTTTGTCCATGGCTCACAGAAAGTCATACATTTTACCCACTCACTCCCACAGTGGTGGGCAACTACACTGCATCCAACTCCCCACCACTACAAACAATCACTTAATGAACATCCTCCCACATGTCTCCTCAGGGGTCTGTATAAGAATCTCTTCAGGGTGTCTACCCAAAGTAGAACACTGGGTCATCAGGTGTGCGCACACTTGATCTGACCCAGCCAGGCCAGAATGCCTTCCAACCCAGTAGCTGCAGTCTACTTGCTTTAGATAAAGGATCGTGGAATCCTGCATTTCTACCTACCCTTGTCAGTATCCATGTACTCACTTTTGCCATCTGACAGTCATAAAACTATATCTTATTCTTGTTTTCATTTGCATTTTCCTGATTATAATATATCTGAGCATCTCGTGATGCTGGTTAGCCTTTGGGGTTTCCTCTCTGAAAACTGTCTATTCATAAGCTTTGCCCATTTTCACTGGGATTTCTGTCTCTTTCTTTCTGACTTACAGGAGTTCCTTGTATACTTCCCTATTGGTTTTAGACATTGCAAAATATTTTCTCCTACTCTGTCAGCTGTCTGTTAACTTTGTCCTTGTTAACAGGAAATCATATTACAGAAATTCTTAATTTTTACGTAACCAAATTTATCAGTATTTTGCCTTATGGGTTGGGGCTTTGATCGTTTTTAAAAAATCTTTCCCACTCTTGAGTGACAAAATAGTCTCCTATATTTTCTTCTACTATTGTAATAATTTTACTTTTCACATTTGGTCTTTACTCCACTTCCAAACAGCCTCACCTCTGCATTTTGTTTAGGTGGGAGTCCAGTCTTACTTCTCACCACACAGTGGGCACTTTCCATTACATAACCCACGCTCCCCTCGTTAATATGGATGCCATCTGTATCTCGTACTAGATACCCACGCCTATGAGTCTGTTCTAGTGTCTCTGTTTTGTTCCAGTAGATCAGTTGGCTGTTCTTTTGTCAAACACTAATTTTATTACTATTGCTTTAAACCATGTCTTTATACCTGAAACTGCTACTTACACATATTTATGATTCCTTTACTTTAGTTTAGATATCCATAAGCTTTTATTCTTAAGTATTTTAGAGTCGGTTTATTAGTAAGTTCCCCAGAAGATGTATTTGTAATTTGTATTGGGATTACCTTGAACATGTAAATTACCTAAAGGAGACTATATGTTGAGCTATTTATATATTAAGATCTTTCACCCAAGGGTATGGAATGCATTTCCATTTCAATTAAATCACTCTATGTCGTTGATTAGGCTTTTAAATTTTTTTCTCCAAAGACTATTCTATACTTACACTAACTCATGTAATAAACACAACATCCCAAAATATGGGTTCCTTTATTACCATTATCTCCCAGACGAGGAAACTGAACCCAGAGAGATAAGCAACTTGTCCCAGAACACACAGTAACAACACAACAGAGCCTGGATTCAGATAATTCACAGTCCAGACTCAGCCCCTGTACCACCCCTCTATCTGCAGGCAGTATTCAGTGACTCTACGTAACAGGCAGTTATATAGTTTGGCTGCTACTGTGAATAGTATCATCTTTCTATTATGTCTTTATTTATTAGCTGGTATGCTATTTTATTATTGGTTGTTATACTACTATACTATACTAGTATACTAGTATAGTATACTTTATTATATTATTTTTCTAATTGGTTATTGCAGGTGTGGAGAAATTGGCTGATTTTTGTAAGTTGATATTTGTATACAGTGAAATTGCTGAACTCTTTTATTAGTTCTACTATTTGCTCTGTTGTTTCTGCTGCTTTTCTGTACATCAATGGCAAATAATGACAATTTTACCTTTTCCAATTTATAAACCTTTCATTTCATTTTCTTTCCTTACAGCGTTGGCCAAGACTTCCAGTACAATGCCAGGCGCTACGTAGTAGTGATCATGGGTCAATGCCTCTTGTAGGAAAGTAACGTTATCCCAGAGGAAGTTTCTCATTTTATCTTGGCCACAGCATGCACAGCACATCAGAGGACGGTTTCACAGAAGCATAGGTTAGAAACTGTGTATGGTGGCTACGAATACATTCTGAGCAGAGGCCTGTGCTTATTTATGCCACAGAAATTACTTTTCCATAGGAGACTGCTTTCCAGGGGGGAAAAAGCTCAGTTGTGATAAATGTGACTTAATTCTGACTTTAAATACATTTAACTCCATCCTACACCCCTACGGCAACAACACAGCTCTGCACCTGTGCTCTGCACCATTGCTTCATGCAATGCGCTAGACATAATTGTTTCTGACAGCCCATTGGTCTCTGTCCCCATGGGGGAAGGCAGAGACAGTAGCATTGGAAGGAGCCTTAGTGATCAACTGTTGCTCTCATTTACACACATCTAAAAGTCCCCTAGGTGGGTGCCTCATTGTCTTTGAGCAAATGAGCTGTCTAGGGGGGCTGATGCCAACTGAGAGAGCTGGTATCAGACCAGGGGCTGATACAGCCTCCTCCTAATTGGCTTCATCACCCCATCTTCAGGAGAGGCTGGCCCAGCCAAGTGTTCATGGTGGCATCACAGGACTGACGTCAGTGGGGACCCTGAGGAAAGGAAAAGGAAGCATCCTCTCTTCTCTCCTGCATTCCAGAAGGCTTCTCTCTATCCAAGATCGGTGAATCTGCACAAAGGTGGACACAGGTGGCTCCATAGTGAAGTCCTGGGGCCTCAGGGCAGTATGACCCTTCAGAAGCTTTGAATGGGTGACCAAACGCACCCCTCCCTTTCATAGACACCCAGGGTGACTAATAGTTGTGGTAGAAATGAATGAACTGAAAAGTCCCACAGGAACCTCAGACCCAGCACATCCATAGCGGAACTTCTCACTGTCTCCTCCAAACTCACTCCCCTGTTACAGTAACCCCTGTCTAGGAACCGGAGCAACCTCCATTCACCTCTTCTCAGGGCCTATCTGGCCCTCACACCCGAGGAGTTACCAAGCCTTGGCACCTCCCTGTCCTGAGAATCCCTCCTGCCCACGCTTTGATCTCCACTCTGAAGTTGGCTTTGGCCACACCCTCCATCTGCTCCCTCTGCTCCACTCTTGACCCTTGGGATCCATCCCACATACTACCGCTGAAGAAATCTTGGCATCATGTCAATGAAACCCTATCTCCTGCCTGAAACTCTATAAGGCTCCCCATCACCCTCAGCAGAAGGTACACTCCTTAGCACCGCATCCACTACCCTCACCGCACAGCCCCATCATTTTGCCCAGCTCACACCCTGGCAGCAGGACCCCCAGAGAGCCGCTTCTCTCTACCCTCCCTGACAGTACTGCTGACCCCTGCTCCCCCTACCTAAGACCTGCATCCCATCTCACTGGAAGCAGTCTCACGCCTAAGCATCCTTCAATGCTCAGGTCGAGGGCCCCTGCTCCCAGAAGCCTTTGCACCTTTTTGGTCCCTACTGCTCCTGCTGAGGTGCTGTCTCTCTGGGCTTCTTCCCCAGGACCCTGTGCACCCATCCCACTAAATTGTCACCATTCTCTCCTGGGATCTGTAAGAAACTGAACTCTCAGAGACAGTAGCTACTACAGAGTCAGTCTGGTTTCATCCCTTTTCATGTTTAAGATAGTACTCTTGAGCAAAACTCATTGAGTCAGATCTGGTGCGGGAATGCCCCAAAGGAACTTTATTCACCACTGGGTGTCCCGCACCTGGCAAAATATCGGCTTGGCACATTGCAGACCATGTGAATGGACGGACGAAGGGATGGATCGCATGGATGGATGGGCGGACCGATGGACGGAAGGATGAACGAGCGAACGAACTAACGAATAAATAAATTGCCCACCCCCATCCAGAATTAGGGAGGTCTCCGATCCGGGAACATCCTGGATGTGCTAGATGGAAAGTGGGCGGCACCACTAGGCGCTCGGTCGGGAGGGGGCGCTGCGGGGAGGCGGGTGCGGGCCAGGAAGTGGAGGTTGGGAGCCGGGCGCCAGTGAGGCGGGGGCTGGGGAGGGGGCAGACACCCGGTCGGGCGTGCCCGGGGGGCCTTGTGCGGCGATTCTGGGCGAATTTCGCTTTCGCTTTGGGCCAGGCTGGAGGCGGCGGGGCCGTCCCGACTGGCACCGGGGGAGTTAAGCCGAAAGCGCAGCAAGCCCCGCAGCCCGCACTCCACGTGTCACCGAGAAGCTGATGTAGAGAGAGACACAGAGAGAAAGAAAGCAACAGACCAGAGTCCGGGGAAAGTCCTGCCGCGCCTCCGGGCAATTATAAAAATGTGACCCCCTGGGTCGACTTTCCAACCACCGCCCTCACCTGCTGCGTCCAGCTGTCCGCATCCAGCTGCTAGCTCCGTGTCCACGCAGTGCCCGCTCAGCATGCGTCCACCGCGCAGTGAGTAACCTGCGGCCCCGGCTCGGGGCTCGGGGCTCGGGGCTCGGGTGGGAAGCGGCGGCAGCCTGAGAAGAGAAGGCAGAAACTTGGTACAGCTAAGGGGAGGCTGAAAACAATCAGCAGTTTCTAGTAAAGGAGAAAGAAGGGAGGGGGCGGGAGACTTAGTATTTTGTCTTGTTATGAGGCCCACCTTTTTGTCCAAATTTTTTGAGGGAAAAATAAGGATGCGCGTTATACAGGGGTTTAATGATTACATACCATGGGTATTATAAGGAATGTTGTTTGGGGCTAGGAATGCCCGTGTATCATGCGCACCTACAAAACCTTGGGTGCGTGTGATACACAGCAAAATACGGCAATTTTTCGCTCTCCGTGCTCTACAAAGGACATTGTCTCTTGTCCTTGAACCATTCCCTTGAGCTATGTAGTTTTATTATGACCACTTCACAAGTGAGAAACTGAGGCTCCACGGAGTGGTTTCTGGCGCAGGGTCCCTCAACTACAGCTCTAAGTCAAGGCTAGATCCCAGCTGGCTTCAACATGAGGCATAGTCACCCCCGTCTTTCCAAAACACAGCGTCCTGAGTCTGGGACAGTCACTTCACCACCTGGTCTCAGTTTCCCACTGGTGAAGTGGAGACTTTTTCCGGCTGCGTTCTGAGTCTAACAGTCTTGTCCAAGCTCATTAGGGGTTCCTTGCTGCGAGTTGGTTTCTGCCCATAGAATAGAGCCCTGCCTTCCAAGAAGCTGATTCTCTCTCAGGTGTTTAATGAGGATTCTAAAAGGGTGGAGGGAGGTGGAGCCCAGAGGAGGTAGATGGGTGGAGATAGCCAGAGCAGATGGAAGGGAGAGGCAGGCCAAATCAGGTGGACAACCTCAGCCATCCCCTTCCAGGCCTCCTCCTCTTGGCCACCCTGGTCCTCCTACATCACCTCAGTTTGGCCAGGAACCTCCCCACCGCCCCGGCCGGCCCGGCCTCGGCAGGTCCAGAACCGTCCCAGTGCCTCCGCCACGCCCAGAATCTGCTGAGGGTCGTCAGCGACACTCTTCAAAAGGTGAGCCTGTCAGTGTGCTTGTTCCCACTTTGCAGCCTCTCTAGGCAAGGGGCTTCTCTGAGCCCCTGGTCACCTGAAGGGGCTGCAGGGAAATTGTGGAAGTTTATCAGGAGCTGTCAAGAGGGGAACAGGGAACTTTACAAATGGCCCAGCTATTAGCTAAAGAGACTCAATGAAATTACCTCCAGAGAAAGCATGAATGATAATAAATTATAATGGCATTCCTTTGGGCTGTGTGTACACAGAGGAAAGTGGGCATTTACCTTGTTCTCTGTAGCCTGCCGACAGAGATGGAATTGTATCGGGCCCACTCGGTTTCTCTGACACACTTATCAGTCCAGGAAACCACGGCAGCCTCTGTGCTCCAGGGACTACAGAGACGAATTAGACCGGCCCTTCGCGCTGCTCGCCAGCTTCCAGCCTGGAGACCCAGGCCACGGTCAGAGCAGCGCATTTCAGAAAGCCTGTGACAGTGCACATCCAGCCTTCATTTTCCAGGGAGAGAGTTACCCAGTTTTAGTCAGAGCTTCGTTCATGTTTTAGGCTTCATATTTTCATGCCAACAAAGTTTTTTTCTCTTTCAAAGTGCTCCAGTAGCTAATGCTTTTGCTGCAAGGGCCAAAGACTAATATTTTCAAAGATGTCTAGTAAATCTTTCTTGAATATTTTTAGCTTGTTGTTTTATGCATATCTTAAAATAAACTCAACGCTACAAGGCCTTCTGAAAGAACTCTTTTTTTTCCCCTTTTATCTTCCATCATGTGCTGCCTATTGCTCCTTACAGTTCGATCCATCTTAATTAAAAGGGCGGCTCCCCAAAGGAAAGCTGCAGAGATCAGTGTTTTGATTCCTGAAAAAAGGTTCAGTTTGGATAAAATGTAGGCGCTACTATTTAAATAGACGCTGTATGTGAGAAAGCCGACTCCTTTACTCTCAGATGTAGCAGTTAAGGTCAAGAGACTGCAGGACTCAACCTGCTGTTTTTTAGGTCATTCCTGTGTCAAATTTACCAAAACAAATAGCTGGCTGCTGCAGAAAAGAGGTGGCAAATGCATGCCATTCAGGGGCCATATCCAGGACCCAGATTTGTAGAGTTTGGCCTGTGTCTTTTGTATTTTATGTTGATTTTTTAGTTTGATGCCATTGCAAAAGTGGACCTTTCATAAAAGAATGCAGATTTCCAACTTCTCTTGCAAAAATCTGAAGAACTGTGACAGTGGGCCCATGCTTCCAAACCTAACTTTTTCCAACCTGCTCAGTCCAGCAGCTGCCCAGGTCTGCTCAAACACCTCCAGAACTGTGTGTTCCTTTTCCGTCGCTGCCGTTTCTATCAGTTACCCAAAACTTAGTGGCTTCAAACAACACGGATTTATTATCTTACGGCCTTGGAGGCCAGAGGTCCAAAATAGGTCCCACTGGGTAAAAATCAAGGTGTCAGTAGAGCTGTATCCCTTTCCGGAGACTAGGGCAGACTCTGTTTGCTTGCCTTTTCCAGTGTCTAGAGGCTACCCACATCTCTTGGTCTGTGGCCCACTTCCATCTTCAAAGCCAGCAATGGCCAGCCAAGTCTCTCTCAGGATGCATCACTCTGACCCGACTCTTCTGCCTTCTTCTTTCTCTCAAAAAGGACCCAGTGATTAGATTGGGCCCACCCAGATAATCCAAGATAAGCTCTGTGTTGTTTTTTTTTTATTCTAATTGTTGTTCAAGTACAGTTTTCTGCCTTTTACTCCCATCCCAGCCCAACCCACTTCAGCCCTCCCTAACCTCTGTATTTTAAGGTCAGCTGATTAACAACCTTAATTTCACCTGCAACCTTAATCCCCCTTCACCATGTAACATGACATATCCTCAGGTTTTATGAAGTGGGTCTATTTGGCGGTGTGTATCAGGGGCATTATTCTGCCCAGCACAGACGGGGATTTTACTACCTGTTTCCAAACATGTTCTGCATTCTCAAGCCTTGACTCACGGCTCACACAGTTGCCTCTGCCTGAAAGTCTCCCTCCTCTGCCGGCCAATATTCTAATCCTCCTGTCGCAGATGCCTCTCCTTCCTTTTCTGCCCTCTCCTAAGGACCTTCATACCCTCCTCAGATTCCTCACCTGCTGCATGTCTCCTAGTCATTCGGACACCCGCCTGTCTCTGCACATGAACTTGGAATCCTGGGGGACAGGACATAGTCTTCCTCTTTGTCGTGTTCCTTAGTACCTAGCTCAGTGCCTGGCCCACATGAGGCTTGCTGAGTGAGAAAACGATTTTGATCTTCAATCCGAAAGCCACCAACTCCTTATGATAAATTTCCTAAGGTGTTTTCCAAGGTGTTTGTCAGATGATAATTTGTGCACCACAAATTAAATCTCATCTTGTCTTCAGGGTTGCGTGTTTGTCATAGCCATCAAGTTGTGACCTTCATGGTTCACCTTTAAAAGTTATAATTGAAAAGGGTATTTATAAAGCACAGGCACTTTGGCAAAAGAAAAACATGTCTTCACCGGAAGCAAGTGTCACAGCGTGGTGTAAATGCTGATTAGTGCAGCCGGGCAAAGTGATTCGTAGTGTTTACACAATGGAAAACCTTGTCATCCAGGGAAACAAGTCCTAAAAGCAAAGGAAAGGAGAGAGAAAGAGAGGATGTAAAGGACCTGTTCCCTTTTGTCTTCTGAAGAGCCTGAATTTCCTACAGGTCAAAGGAATAGAGGTCAAGGGCAGCCGGCTCTGGCTTTGCTGGCACCTCAGGCTGTGGGGAGCCAGGTACTTTATCAATATGAACTGGGTTTCTCCTCATGTTTTCTACAGGCCGTACAAACTCTAGAATTTTACTCCTGCACTTCTGAAGAGATCGATCACGAAGATATCACAAAAGATAAAACGAGCACAGTAGAGGCCTGCTTACCCCAAGAATTAACCACGGTATGAATGACAATGCTCCTCTCAAAGGGCATAATGCAAGGGGGAGCTGTGTGCCAGACCTCACATTCTTACTCAAATGTGCATGTTTCTGGTCTCTGCCATCCTGAAACTTGACCAGGTCCCACTTCAAAATTAGATTTGAAAAAAATCTGTAAAAACAGATGGGGTTTTTCACAATGTCAATACGTGTACCACTGAACTGTACACTTAAAAATAGTTAAGATAGTAAATTTTGTTATTTTTTTAACCACAATAAAAAACAGATCTTTGAGAAGTCAGAAAATTTTATATTAAGAATTAATATCTTTGCTGTGTGATTTTTTTTTCTCTAGGATGAAAGTTGCCTGGTCTCCAAAGAGATCTCTCTCACGACTGTAAGTTAGAAACTTAAAAGTTTCCACCCATTTTATGAATTTTATGTCATTGATGTCTGATCATTTTTCTCTTCTAGAATGGGACCTGTCTGGCCTCCAGAAATGCCTCTTTTATGATGGTGAGACACCAAACAAAGTCTTTCCTCAAGTGTGGGCAGGTGGGGGGTAAGGGGGAGGGAAACCTCTCTGGACCATCTCCATGGGTTTTCCCTCATTTGTCATATTATCCAGACCCTGTGCCTCAGTAGTATCTATGAGGACTTGAAGATGTACCAAGTGGAGTTCAAGGCCATCAGTGCAAAGCTTTTGATGGATCCTAAGAAGCAAATCACTCTGGATCAAAACATGCTGGCAGCTATTGATGAGCTGATGCAGGTGAGGCCTTCATCCTGGCAGCGAGAGCAGCTTCTTCACGCCGAGACAGGCAGCCGGGGGTCCTGATGAAAACATATACCATCAGCCCTCCCCGGGTGGGGAGAGGCCTGACATCCCCCCTGAAGAGCTACGGCTTTGAGCATGTCCTCTAGAGAAAGAGCAGTCATGAGCCGGTCACGTTAAGGAAAGCAGCCACCCATTTGTTGACCAAGTGGTATGCACCAAGCTCTCTGCAGATGTTTTCGTACATTCGTCTTCTTCCGTGGCCCCCACACAACCCGATGGGGTCTGTACCGAGGAGGAAAGTGAGGCTTAGAGAGTTAGCCATCTGTCCAACGTCATACAGCTTGTAGTGGCAGAGTCAGATTTAAGTGATCCCATCAAAGGGATCCACGACACATCTTGTTCACTTCTAAAGGCTCCGTGCTGTGCATGTGAGGGGCCAGCGTGCACGCCTGCAAATAGTGCTAGAGTAAATAAGCAGGGCAAGGGCCGGGGTGTGAGCCACTCTAAGCCAAAATGTGAATGAAGTAAAAGAGTGACCTATCACCTGGGGGGGATCCACAATGTCATTCAGAGTCAAGAACTCACTTTGTAATTTCTTAACCATCACAGCGCATAATGTCAATACAAAACATAGAAATATTCACATAAGGAAGAGTGGGGTGATTGCTTTGGTGACCAGGGCACGGGATAAAAATACGGTGTCAGAAATCATTGTCTAAAAAGGAATATTTTTTTCTTTCTCTGTCTTTTCTTTTGCCAAATTACTTGTCTGAAAAGCACTGAACGTCATACAAGTATCCAAGAATGTTACCACCTGCAGAATTGTAGATGATGATTTCATTTTCAGGATAGATTCAGGCGATTTCGGCACCAGAATCAGTTATACCAGTAATTAGACAACTATGCCCAAGCCATTGGCTCCTCTGTGCCTCAGTTTTCCCCCTGTGCAATGGGAGGGCTTTGTTCACCCTACCTTTCTTCTACACCTTTTGAGAGAAATAAGTGAATCACCAGTCACTGTGCAAATATAAGGTCTTGCACTGAGTTACCAAATCAAAGGGCTGAAACTGGGAGGTCCGTGGCCAGGTTTGTTTATCTGACACAAGTGAGTTTCTGTAGTAAACAGGTCTGTTGTTGATAGAGAGTTTTAATCAATAGTAATCCATCACCTCCCTGTTCTAAAAAGGACTAAGCTTCCTAATGTAACACTTAAGAATTAATTAGGAATTGCAGCAGATGTCATCTTAACAGAATTGTTCCTTTCTAAAATGCAGCTTCTACTGATGATTTTCTAAACAGCTCTAAGGGTCTCTTCCAAGCTCACTGAAGATCCATGTACTTGGATAATGAGAATTCCTCCTCTCCGGCTCTGCCCAGCCATCTGGCTAGGAGGAGACCCGGCTGGTCCAGGAGATGTAACGAGGGGGTGCAGTGCAGGCTCTGAGACGTGTGCTGGCTTCCCCCGTTTTTATGGGCGGATATTTAATTTTGGAATCCCATAAATGTCATGCTCATTATTTGTTCTCCTAGGCCCTGAATTCCAACAGTGAGACAGTGACACCCAAGCCCTCCCTTGGAGAACTGGATTTTTACAAGACGAAAATCAAGCTCTGCATCCTCCTTCATGCTTTCAGAGTCCGTGCAGTGACTATTGAGAGGGTGATAAGCTATCTGAACTCTTCCTAAAAAGCTCAGGTCTCTCCCAACCTTAAAGTCATTCTCATAAAAATTTGAACCAAAGAAATATTTGCAGGATGTGCGGGAGGTGGCGGCTTGACCTGGCCCTACCTAAGCTAGTCTTTTTCACATTGTTTACATTCATAACCCCCAAAAGTCGACCATGAGACTACTGTATTTAAATGATTCATTTTATTATGTGTATTCACATTTACTGTGGATAAGTTATTTCAAAGTTTTCATGCACAAATTGTTAAGGAGGGAAATTTTCTACACTGTGTTTTTTGTTAGTAGAAGTGCAAAAACTTATAAGCTATTTCTATATCAAAGTGTTTGTTGAAACACTCAAGCATAATTTATTTTAAAATATTTATTTATATAATTTTGTGTTCATGAAGGCGTGTGAGCTAACTTATATTTATTTGTCATATTTATTAAAATATTTATTTTCAAATGGATTTGAGAAATACCTTCTGTTGTTCTAAAAATAAAATGATTGAATTAAAGTTGTTCTCTTTCTTACTGGAAAACTTTGTGAAAACACACATCGTAGGAAAACTGAAAGCTCTGATGGAATTTCAGCAAAACACCTTGGAAAGTTTGCTGCAGTATTCTTACCCACTTCGCAAGTACTTTAATCTCAGATTTACAGGGAGCCTCATTAGACCAGATCTGTTCTGACACTGAGGTCCTCGACTGAGTTACTTTATTTTTGTTCAACATCTGAACCTAAGATACATAAAAATGTTTTTCCCTGTTAGCCACAGCCCCTTAAGATGCTGTGCATTAGAAAAATACATAATAATATACCCCAACTGGGAAAAACATCATTAAGAGGCCTTCTAGTTAAATCATTCTAATTTTCATGACCCTTTGGGCCCACTGGGGGAAGCTGTTTGTAAATTACAATGAGAAAAAGTCTCCATTTGCTTTATATTATGTAGGACTTCTGCCTGAACCACGTGGATAATGGCCTTGCTTTGGTTAAGAGATGTGTTCATAATGACCCAAATATTAAATTCCAACTTCTTAATTCTCCAAACCATATGAATTTTAAAAGACTCACCTCATAGAATGAACAACACAGAATTTTAGTACTCTGATAACCATATCCCTCCTCACTATGAAAAGCCATTAAGACACAAACTATTCAGAGTGGCCCCCCTTTCCTCAGCGGGACCCTTCCCCTCAGATCCCAATGCCTGTCCCTGGGAAGTGCGAAGGGGCTGTGATTGGCTGCCCCAGGTCCTCTCTGTGTGGCAAACCCACTCCTTTTCCAGACTCTCAGCCCACTCGATAGAAATCACTGGAAACTAGGTCCCATTACACATCTCCTTTTCTCTGACGATTCCTCCGTAAGCTTAGACGACCCATGAGTGATGTGCAGAGAGGAGTTTCTTGCCTGTAGGCATCAGGTTTGGGGTCTCAGCAGCTTTGATTGTGGGAAGAGCTTGATGGCTTGCTGGGGCTGGGACTGTCACGTTGCTGCTCCTCCTCAGTGGAGTGGCGACTTGTCCCTTACCTGTGCCCAGAACAAGGAGAGGCAAGCAGATCGTCCATCCTATGGACAGGGTTTATACGGAGGAGCATAGGGGTTACTTTAGTTTCTACAAATTACCACAACATATGCTTCAAAAACATGACTGACCAGGAAATGTCTTCACAGCTTCGGTAACTCATCCTACATCACGTGGTCAGGTTTCCACTTTTCTCCCTACACCTAGGCCTGAGACATTTAAGTTCTATAACAGGGCCATGTTTTAACTTCTCCCTGTTTCCAATGCTAAGAACGTCAGACTATACTAGAACCTGCCCCAAAGATCAGTGAGAGGGTTAAATGGAACAAGTAACACCAAGGACGAACATCGGCCTGGCACATATCACATGCACTATCAATGTCAGCAATTTTTGAAAAATAGGACTAGTCTTGGGGCCAAATTGGTTAAAACCTCTTTGCTACTATTACCTGTGGAATTAAAAAATCCGCAGCCCCATTTCCCAGCACTGCTGTGAGGATTAAATGACACGGTGCAGCTCTGGGCTCCATCAGCGCTCCATACACGCTGTTGCACATCGTCTGATTGTTGGCCTAAACACCTCAGGGGCCGGAATGCCCCTCCACGGGGCTCGGCATGTGCGGGTGTCGATAGGAGGTCATTTGCTGCAAGACACCAGGGCAAAAATGCAGAGTCCTGGCCTTCACAGAATACAGGGTGGGGAGCAGAGTAACTTAGTAACACTGAGGTCCCCTAAAAATATTCCCCACTTCTAACCCATTAGAAATTCATTTCATTTATAAATTATTTTTAAAGATAAATGGAGCACTTCTCACACTCAAGAATGACTTAATCAGGCAATTAACATGAAAACAATAGACAGCTGCCCCACTGGAACATATGTGAGCTTCCCCCATTTTTATGGGTGTTTTAATTTTAGGGAACAGAGACAGTGCTGGGGAGCGGTCTAGCCCAACATCCATAGGTGAGTACTGGACACCTCAAGAGAGGCACAAAGGCCTTAGACACCCTAAGGAGGAAAGAGACCATGGGGACAAACAGGGAAGAAAACCAGCTTGGTGTGGGCCAGCACTGCAGAGACCGTGTCTCACCCTGGGTGACTCGGTTGCTGTCCTTGTTAGAGGACCAAACATTTGATTGGAAATAGTCTAATTGTGGTTTCCTAGTTGAATGCAAAGTGCTTTAGAATATTGCTATGGAACGAATGTTTGTGCCCCCCCTAAAATTCATGTGGTGAAGCCCTGATCCCCCAAGTGATGGCATTTGGAGATGGGGGCGGACATGAGGAGGTGAGTTAAGTCACAAACATGGAGCCATCATGATGGGGTTGCGGCCCTTATTGGAACATACTCAGAGACCCGCCCCCACCCACCATCCTCCCAGGATGTGGTGACCAAGTGGCTGTCTGCACACCGGGAGGGTTCCAGCCCATGCACAACCACTACACCCCTTTGCTTCTCATGCTAAGGCCACAGTAAGTCAGGGGACACTTCCATCATAACTGTATCCCTCCCCCTTCTAACTACACCGTGAGAGTCAAGTGCAGGGAACATGAGTACAAGCAATATACGGTACCATGACTCAGCATTTTAGATTGCCATGGCTCAGCATTTTTAGATTGCCATAGCTCAGCATTTTTTGATAACTGTGAATCAGCATTCTTGGAAAAAACATGACTCAGCATTTTGAGGCACCATTATAACAGGGTGCAGCCAAGATGGGGCCCCAAAAAGGGATTTGGAATGGGGTCTAGAACTCAAGGTGTCTAGGAAATATTACAAAGACATATAAGATGTCCTCACCCCTTTCCCCCACAGGTGTAAGTTGGGGGAAGGGACACATGGAGCAGGAACATGCAGAGCTTCTTTTGTATAGCAACAGCTTTGCAGCTCTGGCAGCTCTGGCAGGGTCATTTAACACATCTATAACATTTAACTAGTTGCACAGATATGTTAAATAGCTGTGGCCATACTTGGAGCCAGGGGGATGGAAGTCACTTCTACCTAAGATGTAACTGGTGGGCAGGTCCCCCTGATTACAGCACCTGCGTGAGAGCTTGGAGATGACTGGCTTCACCCCATGGGGCCACACCTACCCAGACCCACTATGGCAACCCAGTAAAGCTGGAAATATATGAGAGTGCTAACAGGTGTAGCCGATTGTGGGAGGACTTGGAAATGGGGCTGTAGAGGAAGATTGGCATGGGGATTTAAACCCAGATGCCGCAGTCATTGCAGAGAGAGTCATGTGCTTCTGCCAGAGTGGGGATCCCCGCAGCCATGTGAGAGTACCATGTGGCTTTGCCAGAGTGGGGACCCCTCCCCGCAGCTTAGGTGAAAAGGGAACCACGAGGTTTCGCCAAAGTGCAGACCCCCGCAGCTGTGGTAGAAGAGAACCACGCGGCTTTGGGGAGCTCCCTTTGACCACGTGGCTTATAAAAGCAGGAGATTTTATAAAGATAAATAAAATCTTTAAAAAAAAAGAAAAAAGAAAACCATGGCTCAGCAGTTTCACTTTGCCTGGAAGAAGGGTGAAAGAACTCTTGCCAGTAGGCCATGAGAAGGTGCCACATGGCTTTGGATTAATCGGTGATCCTACCTGGACAGTGACACAGCTGACAGTGTCAGTAGCCTGGATCCCGGACATTTGCTTCTTTTCCTGAGTTATGGTACACTGAATTAGGGCAGCAGGAGAAGGAAGCACTGTGGGCATCTGAGGGTAACCAAAAGGACTTTGATATTTTAATGAAGACATAAGGTCACTACTTTAAGTCTGTATAGTTTTAAATAAACATTTCCTTTCCTTTTCACAAATCTCTGGCATTGAGTGACATCTTTCCTAAGGTGGCAATCGAATCTAGTGGGGTTCCTTTCAGTAATAGTATACCATACACCTCTTGGCCCTGTGTGTGCCTGTTCTGCAACACCATGACTCAGCATTTTAGATAACCATGACTCGCATTTTTGAAAACCGTGACTCAGTGTTTTTAGGGCACCATGACTCAGCATATTTTTCCCAAACCATGACTCCACATTTTTTGAGTCATGAGTCAGTGGTTTTTTTAAAAAACCATGACTCAGCACTTTATAAAAGCCAAAAAACCATGACTCTGCGTTTGTAGAAAACCATGGCTGGCCCTGGCTGGCGTAGCTCAGTGGATTGAGCACGGGCTGCGAACCAGGCATCGCAGGTTCAATTCCCAGTCAGGGCACATGCCTAGGTTGCAGGCCATGTCCCCCAGCAACCGCACACTGATGTTTCTCTCTCTTTCCCTCTCCCTTCCCTCTCTAAAAATAAATAAATAAAATCTTTAAAAAAAAAGAAAAAAGAAAACCATGGCTCAGCAGTTTCACGAAACCATGACTCAGCAGCTTCACAGAATCATGACTCAGCGTTTTCACGAATCCACGACTCAGTGTCTTCACAAAACCACGACAGCATTTTCGGAAAACTGTGACTCGGTATTTTTAGATAACCATGACAAGATAATCATTTACTCACATATTTGTGTTCTCAGGCCCTGGCACTCAAAAATGGGAAAGGCAAATCTTCATGGGTTCCCACTTGTTTTTCACTTCTTTTTCTAACTTAGGGATAAACAATCTTTATGGTCTTTAAAAATTGTTATTCCCAGTTTCAAAAACATTAAAAATTGTAAAATGCACATGCTTGCTTGGTTCAAACCAAGTATACATACTTATATTGTGGGGATCCCAAATGTATAAACCTATTGATTTAAATAACCTACCTAACTAAAGGTTGGGATTCTGTGGTTACTCTCCGTCAGAAACAGCGTGCCAACAATCCACACCTGTGAACTGGAAAGGGCTTACTTCCCGTTGCAGGTGTCTTAAAAACGTACTTGCAGACGGTAGTTTGAGAGACCCTAGCAATCTTCTCATCAGCTGGCCCCCCCACAGCCCCTGACAGGAGTGGGCAGGGGATCTGGCAGGGCTCCTCAGGAACCCTTCTGTAGCCCCAAGCCCCCCACCAGAGCAGCACCACTTCAGAAAGGTTGGCCAACACAGGTTCTGGGTGAGACAGCCTTTCACAAATGGCTCCTACAGTTAAGGAAAAGTTTAAACACTCACTGAACTCGTCCAAGGCCCTCCCTGAAATTAGGTTTTTATAAGGAACAAAACGATCTTTTAGATTTCCCAACATGCTTTAAAATGGAACACTGCTATCAATGCAGAGAAGGTAGCCATTTCCACAAATGAAACTCATGCCAGAGGTCATCGTGAACAGCACAGATGGACCTCCACAGAAGAGAGATGGCTGCCTCACTCTGGGCTGTCTGACTGGTAGCTACACTGTGATCGGGACAAATTCAATGGCCATCCGTGGGAGGGCCCCAGGGCAGAGCTGGGGGTCCCAGTGGAGAAGCCCGAAGAACTTCAGAACTCTGGCTGAGCTCAACCCCACAGCCTCTATTTTAGTATCAGCAGCTACAGAGCCATTGTCAGAACTGTTCACCCACAGCTGGGAGAGACACGGTCCCAGCAGTGACTCCCAGGCTACCCAGCTGGGTCAGGCCTTTCAGCTAGCCCTGTGCCGCTTCACCCCTACAAGGGCTTCAGGCACCTGCTGAAACTGCCACCCTTACGAGAACACACTTAAAAATCGGCAAATACAGTGGCCTCTTTAGAAAAGGGACTGAAAACATGCTTCCACATGATAAAGTCAGGGAAGAAACGCTCGCCCTAAAGCCATACAATAACATAACAAAATGAATTCCAAATGTGCAAACACAAATCCCATTCAAGAGCTGCACAGGTGAGAAACTGATATGAATCCACCTGGTTTAAAATAAAACATGCCCTCTCATCCCCAGGGGAGGACAGGGAACCAGAAAGCACTCCTGGAGTGAGGCGAGGTGAGGGTTCTGACCCCACGCGAACTCCAGGGGACCAGTTCTCCTGGGATCGCATGCATGCAGCCGCAGCTCGCGAACTGCGATGCTGCGCAAACCCAGCCCCACCCAGTCGCGTGGCGGCGCTGGGGAAGGTGATGCTGTAAACGTGATCTGCAAGTAAATAAGGACACAAAGAAGCCACATTCGCACTGTACAAATTCAGATTTATTTTTTCTTCCTTTTGTCCATAGTATGAAAAAGATGGAAAACTGTTAGGAAATAAGCAGATATACAAAGCACCTCTGAAATTATGCTTTTATTTGAAAAAAAAAACTTATAAAAAATAATAAACATTTAAAAATTCAAGTCCTTTAAAGTAGTTTACATTTCTGAATGTTAAAATTCCATAGGTTTCCTATAATACAGTACAATAAAAAAAAAACTCATTAAAGTGACACTAATTTGAATTCCACAGGATCCCGGACAATTAAAAACTCCCTCTAAGGTGAATTTGTTCTCCACGGGCAAAATAGCAGTTAAAGTGTGTTTCTCAGATTAATTCATTGAGATTTTTTTAACTCTCCCACTAATGTAGACAGAAGACTAATGGTAATTTATAGCGTCTTCAAATAAGTAAACAAAACATATCCAAAACATTAATCACTATATGCATGATTCTGGGAGAGTGACAGTATTTATACATACCAAAAAAAAAAAAAAGACATTTCACCACTTATCAAGAGCCAGTGTGACCCATTATTCCTAGGGCCTGTCTTCTTCAAGAAGAGGTGACAGTTTTCCTTGGTCCTGCTAACGTTATTTCCAAGTGGATTTTTCCCCCCGAAAGTTAAATGATCCCGGGTGAAAGTCAAGACGTGCAGTAGTGTTTGGCCCAGCGATTCCAAAAGGTTGATGAAAACTGCAGGGATCTCACTGCACGTGACCAGTAGGATGAGAAGATCACTCCTGAAGGTGCGCATCCACACGGTGGTAGGAGAGGGTCCCCGTACTTCGTAGTCACTCTAGGGCCAGGTAACATTGCCGGATTAGAGGTTTAACAGACCACTCGCCAGACAGGTGAGCAATGAGATATGGAAATTACATCCCACATAAAAAGATGTTTTATACCCAGAGGCACGTGTGTCTGTGTGGAAGCTACTGTAAACGGGGAACCTCCCTTCATTGTTAATGTCAATACAATAAAAGCTAGATTAAAGTGGTGCAAATTCAAGTACGCCATCACTTAATTGCTAAAAATGTTTTGAATACTTGATGTGAATTTCATAGTCCAAAGACTCCAAAAGGAAAATCACCGCATCTTCTCTCACCTGCCTGAGCTGAGCAACTTTGAGCACCCTTTGTAATTACGCCTGTCCGGGTGGGGGATGTGAGCAGAAGGTGCCAGAAAAGAGAAGTCGTGATATGATAGAAGTGTTTTCTTCCTCAAGTTTTCCACAAGTTTACATTTTCCTCACCCTTACACAGGGTGAGCTCTAGAGTAGCTGGCTGTCCAGAAGTTGCTTCCCGAGACGTGAAGTTCAAAGTTTCATCACGTCTATACCCAATGACCAGCCGAAATAGTGTATTTTGCAGATAAAAAGTTCCTGAGGCTTCTTTTTTCAGTTCATCTTCCAAATTTTATATGCCTATAAGAAACCTGACAAAACATAGAATTAAACAAATTCAGGGATTCGTTGTTGGGGGGAAAAGGGACAACCTTTGGAATGGAATCACTTGCCTGTTTAAAAAAGAAACTAATTAAAAAACAAAAGAAACTCCTGGAAGTTGCTGGTTTTTCCTGAGCTTAAGAGAAGCCACTACAATTTGAAGGCTGTGGTTACAATATACTAATATTCTGATAAAAATATAAAATTCGGCCAATTAACCAGGTATTTTAGCTACAGGAAGGCATAAAATATGGTAAATTTGTGGGGCGGGGGGTTAACTCACGTAGGATTTTTTTCCTATTTAATGAGGGACTCGGACTAGTAAGTTTTTATGATCCTTTTACTGCCAAAAAATGTCACAAACCCTTTTGTGTTTCTCATGCACCAGCAAGCGGACTCAGCGAGGCCAGGAGCAGGCAGAAAGGAGCTCTGTTTGGTTACTGCAGCGCAGTGTGGCCGCACTCAGCAGGCAGAAGAGCCCACATGCAAACAAGCAGATTTCCACACATGGCCGCAGTGACATACATAATTTCAACAGATCCAGGCATAAGAAGGAAAAATCTGATACTCTATTAGCTTGAGGCTTCTGCTCCAAAGCCCACAGGGGGAGTCTGGAGCCCTTGCCCACCACCTCTGAAAGCATCCTGAGACATTGATCACCGAAGGCTTTTAACTTTCCTGTCAACTTCAGAGGCATTCACACACTTACCTGTACATCCTTTTTGGAAGAAAGGGTTAAATAGCTTTCCAAATAAAAACCTCTCTCTAACTGACTGAGGGTTCTGTGAAGTAGCACTTACTTAACTATGGTAACAATATATAATAATCAAAGTTTTGAATTAGCTTGACCTTGGATATATAACACAATAAAAACCACAAAAAAGAAGTGCTTAAAAACAAAGGAAGGAACCCTGTGGTTTCTGGATTGAGACTAAAAACAACTCCGGTTAGCCTCCCCACTCGGCTTTTTCCCTTCCCCTCTTTGCTGCTTGAGGCTCACTGGGGCCACCCAGTGGACTCCCCGAGCACTGCTTCAGAGCCAGGGAAGGCTCAGTGCTACCAGTTGAGTCTCAAGTACCATAACATCTTCGTATCTTCTCCTTACTGAGCCTTACTACCTGCCTAAAGCTTTACATGCGTTACTTCTTTTCCTGCTCACAACAGACCAGGACACAGAAGTTTCTGCATCCATCCAACAGGTGGGAACAGAGAAGCTTAAAGTTAGGTTAAGAATTTGCTTAGTCACAAAGCTAGCACCTCTGAGCTGGGATCTGAACCCTTCCTCTGACTCCATGCACAAATCTTCATGACTCAGACTAGGCAGCCCATGAGCTTGCTACTGCATTTGCATAATGATCTGAACCCAAGCTTCTAAATAAACAAGCAACACATCCTAAGGCAGAAACTTGCTATTCATGAAGACACAGCTTGATTCCAAGTAAATGGCTTGAGATAATTTCCTGCTCACCTTCTAGCACATCTTGGATTTCAACTGAGACGTCTTTCAAGCAGTTATATAAATTCTGGACTGTGGCATTGCTCTGCTCCTTTTCTTGCCACTTCTGCAGCATCTTAAACGTACTAATTGTATCACTTTCTTTCTTCTCCCGGATAGCATCAATAACGCTGATATCCAGGTCCAGCTTGGCAATGGCAATTTTTATCCACTCCTTCCCCAGCTTCCCAGCAAGGGTAATCAAATGATCTTCTGTTAAAGGGGTGCATGCTCCACCTAAAAGCAGATGAGGAATTCGGTAGGTCCCATCAACATGTCCATCGTTTATAACTACTTAACAATGAAAATGTATTCTCCCTCTATTAAAAAAGTACACTATATTTGTAACTGCGATGCTTTAAAAATACATTTAAATGCCAAAAAATATCCCTGCTTTCCAAACTATATTAAGGACAAAGAGAACTCTTTCATTAGTAACATTAAACCAGGATATAATATTCAACATAATTTACAAATAAGACATTCATAAAGCAGCACAGATGAGGTTGGAATAAAAAAATTCAGATACCAAAAATAATTTATGTGGCTCAAAAAGAAAAATATACAGCTTTGCCTCTGTCCACCTGTGTCTCTAAATGTTAGCAAGGGATCTGAACTGCGGGCTCCATTCCGCCATCTGCTGGCATCAGGGGAACAGTGCGCTCCACGGAGAAGTCAGGGGGTGGTAATTGTGACACCTGATCATCTCCAAGAAACGCTGTGATCATCTTGGAAGGGCGTATATTTGCCAGTGCAAACCACTGGCCCCATAAAAACGTTAGCCCTATCATTAAACTAGATTTTCAACAATGACTTTGTGCTATGGGGCAGCCAAGCTCACCGGTTGTAGCGTTTCGGGTAAGGATCCTCAAGACATTACAATACCGGAGAGGACATCAGAAGGGAGCGAGAGGTAAGAATACTTCCTGCCCCTCCCCCAGGATTTCAACATCTGTGCTCTGAAGACAATAATTTATTAATGTGAATTTAACATCTGTATTTGAACCCTTTCCCACTTCAGTTTCCTAACTTCCTGCACTCAAGAATGGGTTTCTTAATGATGGCCTGCGCCCTCTAGTGGTTCCCTGACACAAGGCCTATTACTACTGGCTCTCAAAACTTCAATGAAAACTGCTGCACAAGGAAATCTATTTAAATGGAAATTATCAAGATCATCCCAAAATTCATTGTATGCGACTCATAGCGTAAATTTTAACAAGATCTCAAAGTGATTCTGTTAAGGTTAAGTGCGGACCATATTTTAAAAAGCAACACAGTAATATACTAAGTCTGAAACTACCAGGCTAGTGACTGGCTATCTCAAAGAATGTGCAGAAATACCTAAACAAACAAAAAATCTTACTAATTTGTTTATTTAGATTCTACACTGTCACCTCCAAAAAGGTTGGAAATCCTTCATCTTTCTAGGTGTATTTGATCATTTTAATTCTATTTCTAGCTACCTGATACAGGAGCTAATTTGAAATAGCCAAATGATTGCATGAGACAAGAGAAATTTGTCCTATAAATCAATTTAATACAAAACTAGCCCTGGCTGGTGTGGCTCAGTGGACTGAACACCGGCATGCAAACGAGAGGGTCGCTGGTTCGACTTCCAGTCTTGGGCACAAAACTATGTCCCACTCAGTTATAAGGTGAATAATTTCTGAGGATCTAATGTACTGCCTGTTGAGTACAGCTAATAACACTGCACTGTATTTTATACTTAAAATTTGCTAAAAGTAGATCTTAAGTTTTCTTGCCACTAAAATAAAAAGTAACTGTGAAGTGATGGATGCATTCACGAACTTGATTGCTGAATACTTCACAATGTGCACACCAAATCACCACGTTGTGTGCTTCAAGGTATACGCTTTTATCTGTCTATAGCTCCACAGAACTAGCAAAAATTGTATCTTAATTTAGTTAGGTTTGGAAAATAATTCCAGAGCCTCACCTATTTCAGTGTTTGCTTATGGTGTACAGGAAAATGGCGTACGGGAAAACCACACACATGCCGTATGGCCTCCTGCCCTCCACAGCGGAGAACATCTCACTGCACTTTACAGAGCATCTGTCTGCTTTTGGAGATTCATACCTTCTTACAACAATAGTAAAAGAAATGGTATTTTGATGAAAGAGTTAATTTGGAAAATTACAGGAGGTATTTATAAATGCTTGAGACCTTGCATTATATAATTTGAGTCTGGGTTTTTAAACTCAGATCTGTGAATTCTTGCTGGACTTGCCTTTTCAGCTGCAAATTCCATTTTCTGGCTCCTTAGAGTATTGTTAAATGTTTTAAGTCTCTATTATATTTTCACGACTATCGAGCCTTAGTCTCTGCCATTTAATTTAAACAAATTAAGTCAAGACCAGCCTGTAATAACTGAGCTGGAGGTGCTCCACCCAGAAGCAGCTAAGAACTCTGAAGCCAATGAATGCACACCTGGACATTCACGATTCCACGCATTCATGCAGCGCTCACTGTCTTCCACCTTAAGGCCCCACGCTCAGTGCTCCGGGAAATGTAAAGATGGACAGGCTATGGCCCTACCCTTAAGGACTGTAGGCAGTCCCCTCTCCTCCTCAGCTCTGCTGAGGAAAGGGGAGGGGTGGGGAACAAAGCTGGAAAAACAGGCTGGGGGAGGCCAAGGAGCCCCCTGCTCCAAGCCTGAGGAGCTGGGACACAGGCCATGCACAGCTGGGACGTGGCTCCATCATGACAGATCCAAGAGCATGTGTGTTGGATGACAGAGACGGAAGAGACCAGGGAAATAATGTACAGCCACTGACGACACTGTTACAGACCTGAAGTGTCAACCTGCTTCATCCGTTTCTCATAGGCCCCCTCTTCAGGCAGGGCGCTATTCATTTTACGTCGCCTGTTACCTTAGGGGAAACAAAATCAACAAATTGGCTTTCCATTATGTTTATTATTTTTGACCCACCTTCAATCTGCACTTTAAAAAATATCATCATTCTATTAGAAACCAACGAAAATGGATTCTAAGGCTGTTCAAATGATTAAGAGTCACAGAGCACGTAACAGATCCTTAACATGACCACCCCTGCGCAGCAAAGTAAACATCCCAGCGAATGGAAGCAACAGAAAAGTGGGTAAGACTCACCCAATGCCCAGTTACTAGCACTCACCTCTTGTGCTGCTTTTTGAAATGCTCTGACTCTTGTCATCTTGAACCCAGTCACCTGTGCAAGTATAAGAAGCATCACTTAGAAAAAGTGGTATGAAACCAGAATGAAAGAAATCAATTTGCGAAAGTGCGTGAAGCTCTGGGGTCTTGGCGATCTCTCTGAAGTTCACATCTGAGTTTGGGGTTTAACTTGGGACATACACAAATGTACTGGGCTTGAAATTCTGAGGTAAATAACGAGTGCTCCTCCCGACAGGCCACGCAGGGCAAGCATGCCCTGAACTCAAGCCCTGTGTGCACCACTGTCCTCATTTCTGCCACAGCCAAGTGCCAAGTGAGACGCGATTTGTTCCATATTTCTTTAAATCTAGAACTACTGTAATCAGAACACTGCCATCACTTGCCATGTGGGAAAGGAAGCCGTAAAAATAAACACTTATTTTAAATGTTAGTTGCGTGTACTCCACCAAAACGGTCTCAGACATTTTCGTTCTGTCCTTTGGAGGGCGCTGTCCCTGCAGCTCGTCCTGGACGCTGGGCTGTGAGCGCCACTGCCGCCCTCGAGTGAAACGAGCCCCTGACTCATGAGCCCCTGCCCCATGAGGCGTCTGCGTCTCACGCAGGCCTTCTGCGGGTCCCTTTAGTGCAGATGCCTCGAGAGTGATGGCCAATTTCAATGAACCACTGGCGTAAGCCAAAATTTTAAAAATAGTATTAGAGACCAGAAACATCTTGTAATACACTAAGAATTATTAGAGAAGTTTTTAAAAAATCAAACATAATGAGAGGTTTTATGAAGTGGTCTTTAAAACCACTAGGAGACATGCTGTTAGTCCAGAAGAACATCTGTTACTCAGGCTGCTCCGAGTTAAATACCTCTATCACTATAGCATTTGTGGTGATTAACAAGTAACAACTTTCAGGTTCATTTATTAATATCTGAACTGAGAAAAACAATACAACCGCAGCACAGAGTCCCATCCACACTCTTTCCAGGTAGGTAATTTCAGCTTGCACAAGAGGGCCAACGTATGGGTATAATGTTAATAAGAATCAACCACACCTGCTGGAAAAGGCTCACGCTTAAGCCAGGACCGAGAACTCCAAAACAATCAGATCAGGTTTCGTTTCTGGAGTATAAAAACATGGTAGGAAACTCCATGTACAACCCAAAGGATACACAAGAAACGAGCTGAAAAAGGATTCAAATGTTGTTCGATGACCCAGAGATTTCTCGAACGCCCAACGGATCCTGGAAGTAACTGCACGTGTGCAGCTGCTGGCACTGGCCACTTACGCTGCTTTTCAGGACCGTGCTGCAGTTGGCACGGGACTACGGGCAATACTGGGAAACAGTTAAGGTATCAGAATCCAAACTGCAATTGATGCAAAGGTACCTTCTAGTACAAGCATGTGGCACTGGCAAGCAGGACCTTGGTGCCATTTGCAGATAAGGAAGCTACACCACAGGTGGGTGAGAGACTGTCCCACACTCCCCCATATGTTGCTGGTTAAGTCGAGAGCTGGAACAGGGACCACATGACCTCACTCCCAGCCCACTGCTCCTGCTCCTACCTTTTGGCTCCAGAATGTGACCACTACTCATGCATGTGTTGTTCTAAAAACTCCCCTCAGGTAGAATTGGACATCAAGCTCCTACCTGCCTAAGGAGGAGGCAGGGACAGCTATCTGGGGTCCCCTGCTCTCTAGAGGGGGACCAGAGCAGGAGAGGATGGTAAAGAGGAGATTGTGAGAGGGCTTCCCAGCACTGAAATATTAAACAGGAGGAGTGCGGCCCCACAGCCGAGCTGTAACTGCACAGAGCAGGAGCTACCAGCTGAAGACCAAAGAGGCAAAGTCAGCAAATGAGACACGTAATCGATCAAAATGCAGATCTACTTCCAGGTCACAGAAGACATTTCGTCACGATACCCCTCGTTCACATTAAAATATCCGAGATCCAAACCTCAGGGTGGCAGGAAAAAAACCCAACTCTACTGGCCAAGCCCACCCACTACTTGAAACCTCTGCACACTCACGGAGCCACCCTGGGTGGACGTGGGTGCCCGAGACCTACACTTCTTTTCCAGGGTCTGAGGCCTTTCTCTTCATCAGATTTTTAAATGTTATGATGATGAGTCAGACAATTACTCTATTTTCTTTCCCACCCCCACCACCTCACAAACCGGTTTTCATTTCAGATACAAAGCACTAAAGCCCTGGCCTGTGTGGCTCAGTTGGTTGGAGCACTGACCCGTAACCAAAGGGTTATGGGTTCGATTCCCAGTCAGGGCACATACCTAGGTTGCAGGTTCATTTCCTGGTCTGGGCTCGTACAAACCCCAGTCCAGGTGAGAACAGGAGACAACCAAGCGACGCTTCTCTCTCTCATCGATGTTGCATCTCTCTGCCTTCCTCTCTCTCTAAAAGCACTGAAAACAAGTCCTTGGGTGAGGATTAAAAGAAAATGTTTAACAAAAGGTACAAAACACTTACATTCTCTCAGTTTTGCTTTCCACACAATCTCTTCGGAATCTACTTCGACCAACAGTAATTTAAACTCCGTGGGTTGCTCCAAATAAACTTCAATGTAACTTTTCAGTTTTAAAAGTGAACCATCCATGAATTCAATTTCCTTTAAAAAATAAGTAATTTTTGTAAGTGGAGAAATTGTGCTCGTTAATTGACAACAAGAACAGATGACAACAATTGCATGGGTTAACACCTGCCTGAATGCTCACTGACACCTTGACCATGGAAATCCCACCCCTGAAAATCACACCCTCTTATTACACACCCTCCTGTTCTCCTGCTTCTAGCCCCCCTTGCCCTGACCACCTTTCCTGCTTTGTCTGTCTAAAGCTGAACTTTCCCCCGCCCCTTCCCGATTTCAGGCTTCATGTTCCCAAACTAGAATGTATGCTCGCCCATCAGCCACCCCTTCCTAAGCACTGTTAAACGTCCCCACCACCTTTCGCTGAGATCACTCCACAGTCTGGAAGAGACTCGATGTTTACAGACTATGCCGAGTGTTGTACGCACGCTCCCTCCCTCACTGAACACCGCCTTCCCCACCAAACCCTGTGCTTGCTCTGCTGTGGATACAGAATCTCAGGGAAGCAAATTATCGCAACAACTTGCCCCACTTCACATCCACGAAGTGGCAGGACTCTATGTGAATCCACACCGCTGACTCCACAGTGTGGCCTCTCAACCACGCACAGACGGCCTCCCGCCTGCACCTCCTCTGCCCTTCCCAGGCTGGCTAGCGACCCTGGGGAAGAGACGCACTCTTTCCAAAGCACGGGTGGACTGCGTCTCATTGCACTTTGAAAATATTCTGCTCTTTACAAGTTGAAGGCGCTGATTTCCCAACAGCACTTGTTCAATTCATGACTCTGTGTCACGTTCTGTAAATTCTCACAGTATTTCGGACTCTTTCACTATCATTCTATTTGGTATGGTGAGCTGTGATCGGTGATCTTTGATGTCACTATCGTAATTGTTTTGAGGTGTCATGAACCTAATCGACAAATGTAGCATGTTCTGGCTGCTGCACCGACTAGCCATTCTCCTGCATTTCTCCTCTCCTCGGGCATCCCTGTTCTCAGAGACACGACCGCACTAAAAGTACTGCATGATGCTGGCTGGGGGGGCTCAGTGGACCGAGTGTGGCCTGTGAACTGAAGGGCTGCTGCTTCGATTCCCGGTCAGGGCACGTGCCTGCCTTGCAGGTCAGCTCCCCGTCTGGGGGCATGGGAGGGGCAAGCAATCGGTGCTTCTCTCCCTCTCTTTCTCCTCCCTTCCCCTCTCTCTAAAAATGAATAAATACAATCTTTTTTAAAATGGAAAAGCATAAAAAATATAACCCTGACAATGGCCACTTAGTGTTCAAGGAAGGGTCGCACATCTCTTATTTTAAATCAAAAGCTGAAAACATTACACCTTCGTGAGAAAGTCATGTCAAGAGCTGAGGCAGGCCACACACTAGGCTTGTTGTGCCAAGTGGGGAATGCACAGGAAAAGTTCCCGATGGGAATAAAAATGCTGCTCTGGTGAACACACAGATGATAAGAGTGAAACAGCCTTGTTGCTGATACGGAGAAAGTTTAACTGGTCTAGATAGAAGATTAAAAACCAGCCACAACATCTCCTTAAACCAAAGCCTGATCCAGAGCAAGGCCCTGACTCTCTTCTGTCCTATGAAGGCTGAGAGAGGGAAGGAAGCTGCAGAAGAAAAGTCTGAAGCCGGCAGAGGTTGGTTCACGAGGTTTAAGGGAAGAAGCCATCCCCATAACATGAAAGCTCAAGGTGAAGCAGCACGTACTGATATAGAAGCTGCAGCGAGTTATCCCAAAGAACCAGCTACGACAACTGACGGAGGTGGCTACACGGAACAGGTTTTCAGCGCAGACAGAACAGCCTTATGTTGGAGGATGACGCCATCTAGGACTCTCATGGCTAGAGAGGGGGAGTCAGTGCCTGGCTTCAAGGCTTCAGAGGACAGGCTGACTCTCTTGTCAGAGGCTAATGCGGCTGGTGAGTTTAAGTTGAAGCCAATGCTCATTACCATTCCAAATATCCTAGGGCCCTTAAGGATTATGCTAAGTCTACTTTGCACGAGTAATGGAACAACAGAGCCTGTAAGATAGCACATCTGTTTACCACATGATTTACTGCATATTTTAAGCCCACTGTTGAGGCCTACTGCTCAGGGGATTAAAAAAAAAGATTCCCTTAAAAATATTACCGCTCATTGACAATGCACCTGGTCACTGAAGAGCTTTCACGGAGATGCACAATGAGATTAATGTTGTTTCCATGCCTGCTAACACAACATCCATTCTGCAGCCCGTGGATCTCGGGAGTAATTTTTACTCTCAATTCTTATTATCTAAGAAAATATGTATCATAAGAGCATATCTGCCATAGATAGTGAGTCCTCTGAAGGATATGGGCAAAGTAAACTGAAAACCTTCGGGAAAGAATTCAGCATTCTGGAGGCCATTAAGAGCATCCATGATCACAGGAGGAGGTCGAAACATCAAGATTAACAGGAGCTTGGAAGAAGTTGACTCCACCCTCCCTGCTGACCAGGAGGAGTTCCAGTGGAGGACGTAACTGAAGCTATGGGAGAAAGAGCCCGAGAACTAGGATTAAAAGTGGAGCCTAAACATGCGACTGGATTGCTGCCATCTCAGGGTGAAACTTAAACAAACGAGGAGGTGGATGAGCAAAGAAAGTGGTTCCTTGAGATGGAATCTACTCCTGGTGAAGATGCTGTGAAGACGGTGGAAACGATAAGAAAGGATTTAGAATGCTACATAAACTTAGCCAGGAAAGCAGCAGTAAGGTTTGAGAAGATGGACCCCAAATCTGAAAACAAGTTCTACTATGGGTAAAAGGCCATCAAACCACATTGCACGCTACAGAGAAATCTTTCGAGGAAGGGTCCATCTACGTGGCAAACTTCACTGCTGTTTTATCTTTAGAAACTGCCACAGGCACCCTAACCTTCAGCACCCACCACCCTGATCAGTCAGCTCCCATCAACCTGAGGCCAGACCCTCCACCAGAAAAAATATTTTGACTCGCTGATGGTTAACATTTTTTAGCAAGAAAGTACTTTTTAATTAAGTATGTACGTGGTTTTTTAGACACTTAATACTGACCACAGTACAGTATAAACATCACTCTTACATGCACTGGCAAACCAAGAACACGCAGCCCGTTTTACTGCGATGCTCACTCTATGGAGCTGGTCTGAACACAACCCACAACACCCCCTGGTCTGCCTGTGTGTCACTAGCCTCCCCTGGGCTCTGCCATCATAAACCAACGGCCTTAACTGGTCCCTCTCCCTTTCCCTTCCAAATCACTAGCATTACCCTCACAGCTTTCAAAGGGTCACCAAGGCCTACAGAGCTCAGGTAACGCTCTGATGAGAACAAAATGGACTCTTTTGAGACCTTCGAAATGCCACCGCTAAGAGATATATATACATCTGCACCGCTACTGCAGGGGAGGTTTTTAGATCACAGACCTCCGGGGTGATGTCGGCCTCTGGCTCACTGATCAGTCTGTACCTCTTCCCACTCTGCAGTGGCTTCTGGCAAACAGGAGGCTTGTCAATTTTCATGAACTTCTTAGCGGACTTCTTTACAGACGTGAAAATATCCTGCAGACGGAAACAGGCTTCGGTTTAGAAATGCATCAGCAGCAACTGTAGGAAACAGACCGAGCCATGCAGTGCCAGGCTGCACGGTCTTCATTTCCTCCTACAAAGCGGCAGCCCAGGCTGGCCAACTCCCGCAGGGCTCTCCAAGGACCTGCCGGAGGTCCAGGTGCCTGGAGGTGCACTGCAGCCCCCAGGCCTCCACACATCTTCCGCAAAAGCCCTCCAGCCAAGAGCAACCCAAACAGCCTGTGGGGCACCAACCCTTTGCTTCTTGCTTCGGAAGGATATGAGAAAACTGAGTTAGCAGGAACATTATACATTTGTACTAATTGCATGCCCACCGTGGGGACAGAAAGCAACTGTTTTACTGAATTCGGTTCCAGTTTACTCAGTTTGTTCCTGCCCAGCACTTCGTCTCCGCCCGTGTTCACAGCTATCCCTCTGACCTGGCTCTAGAGGGGACACTGACTTTGGAGGAATTGTTCGGATGGCCCAAACAGGTTGAAGCAGTCTCTGGCCCAGATTCTCTTAGAAAAGCAGCTGCACAGCTGACATGAAATGTATGTTTCCTGAAGGCAAAGTCCAAGGAAATCTTTTCCTACATAGGGGGAAAAAATCGACCCAAGAAGAAGAGTGTAAGCACCAAACACCCGCCTGGAAGGACGAGCTGCCGCACTGGGCCGCGCCCTGCCTCCTGGCGGTGCCCACATTTGGACACAGAGCTCCTCCCCCAGCTCCCCGCAGGCAGGGACGATGGTGCCCTTTCCATGAACTGACTGCACTCACTTTTAAAAATATATGTAGTTATTAAATAATAGTATTTATCCCAAAGCTATGCTAATTATACTTCAGATGGGATTGTTTTTACACCATTCCGATGACCAGCTTCTGAACTGAACATGTCACCTTTAGTGAGATTACAGGAAACAGACTTTACCTTCTTACAAAGAAGCCAAAAGCCTATTACTTACTAAAGTGTTTAAATTTTCACATATTGATAATTCTAATGAATATAACTTATATTTTTAAATCTGAGGAAATACTACAGCCTAAAACATTGAGAGCAGACAGTTCAACGTAAATTTGGGAACTCAAACTAGAACCCATCACTCGGCATATTCAATCGAATGCTTGTTTTCTGGTTTTTGTATTTTTAATGCTTATACTTTTAACTGATGTCAGACCCTGATCTAAACTCTGAAAGTATAATTCTGAGTCACTGTTTCCTCTGTCCACTACAGCATCACCAGTGAGCCGGCAGTGGCTGGAAGTATGAAGGGAGGTTCATTTACCTTCGATTCAGTAACTCTGTGACTCTGACTGTTCTACTCGATATAGGAATTCAGAAAAGGGGCTCGGCATCACAGCCTTATTCCACATTCTGGAAAACCGAACCACTGTGAATATCCAAACCCCCTCCTCCTCCCTCAAGCAAAGCAGGTGATTCATGGATCTTAAAACCCAAATGTTGAACCCATGGTCAATTTGTATCCAAAACAGTGCTCTGAAAGAAATGGGTTAACCTAGGAGGCCCATCTTATCTGAGGACCTTTAGGCCAAGGAGAAATCACAAGTCACCCTATACTTGACCCAAAGACCTCAAACATCTCCCCAGTATGTTCTGGAACAGGTGCGTCTCACACTAAAATATGCATGAATTCCTTGGGATTCCTGCCAAGCGCAGGCACTGATTCTGTGGGGCCGGGGTGGGGCTGAGAGTGTGCTAAAATTTTAACAAGCTTCCCACCAATGCCCAAGGGCCTGGTCCCCCAGTTCCCAGACCACATTCTGAGTAGCAGTGCTACAGAAAACCACCAGCCTCAGCCATCCACTAGGCAGCCCTCTCCAAGGCCAGCCCTGCTGGCAAGCTGCCTGAGCCAACCCCACCTCTGCAGAGCTATCTCCCCATCTGCGGTCTTCTGGATGCTCTTTGCACATACAGACAACCGCATTCCATGGATCTGAGGACTCGGAGCCCAGATCCAGGGGCCTACCACTGAGGACCTAACCCCTGCAGGTAACTGCCAAATCAGACCTGCACCTAAATGTGGTGCCATGTTTTAACACAAAATAATCAACGGTTATTATTCATGCTTATTGGCTTTACCTGGACGAAGGAGTTGTTATTGGTTACTACGTACACTCGAAAAGACAAGGATGGATTCTGGTCGACAACTTTGTACAGAATCACAGCCCCGTGGTGGAATAATGTTCCTTCACTTTGAATAACAGGTCCCACGGGTGACAGAGAGCTCACGTGCCACTTGACGTGGCTTGCAGAATGATCCACAGTACATTCCAACGAGGCCCCAGAACTCTGAACATGTAAGACTTTGAACGTCATATTGGCATCGTGGTCTGTTAAAACATGAAGGTAAGTCAGTGTTCCAGGTGTCACAGGGGTGGCGCGCGCACACACATGTGGCACGTAATCATTACAATTTTAGCAAAGAAGTACTTACGACCCAGGCAGAGGAAATGTGGAAACTCAATGGAGGTAAGAGCGGCTGGGTCACACTTAACGTCAAACAAGGGTCCCCCAACAACCCAGGGTTTAACCACCAGGTCTGCGTATTTGCTCCAGGACAAAACGCAATACTTGATGTCCACTTTTCGGTTAACCTCGAATATCAGACCAGTTTCTGTGCACTCGTAAATCCCCTCCGAGTCCAGCTTCAGTCTGCATTGGACAGATGAGAACACCTGTTCAGTCCTAATGTTTGGTTAGGAGAGGACTTCCTAAAATCATTTATGTGTCTAATTTCATTCAAAAGCATTCAGGACACTCTATAGCATTTTGAAGAAGCATCGTTATCAAAGAAATGAATCTGAGTAATTACATAAAATGTGTGAAATCAGTTATGCTGTTTTGTTGTTTCTCCTAACTGGGGTTATATTCATGCAGAAAATTAAGTTAGTGATGATAACAAGCCTACTGCATTCACGATTACTTACAAAAACTGTCCCCCGGAAAGAAGTCTGGGCGTCACTTGTTCATTGTGTTTCTGGAGAAAAAGTACACATGTAATATATAAGTGATACATAAATACATGTTTTCTTAAATATAGCAAGTTAGAAAATCATATTTTATAATTAAAAGATACTTACATTTTCAGCATTACAGTGTTCACAGTGAGGTTCAATTTTAATAAATTCTAAATAATAAAGAAAAGGTTCACTTTATATCAATGTGATTGCCATTCTCTAAAATTTGTAAATACATACATATGATACACCCACATTATAAAATCCAAAGGCATATGCCCTTCAGCAATAATGATATTTAAAAGAAAGTTTTGGAAAACCGAAGTTCATACCTGAATTTACATGATGTGTGGGCAATTCTTTATTCTCCCATTCTTCAGCTGTTAAAGACACCATTGCACATATATTGGCACAAGGCAATCACAGGGCAAATCACCTACTACATAAACACATACCTGCAGCTTCACCACCAATGGGAACTTTACACTTATATTTAAACATCTCTGAGTCAATTCAAAGGCACGTGGCACATTATCATATCTGTGAATCGCACTGGAGGTCTAATGCTTGAAAATACATTTGAATGTGACTCAAACTTCAACCCACCCCACTGTGGCCCATAATTTTTTATCTGATGTTTGAATACAGCAGCCACGGCTCTCCCCATCCTTCAACCTGACCCTCCTGCCATCCTCTAACACGCAGCAGGGGCGGGGGGTGAACGGGACAAAGCAGGAGGGCGAGCACACTGCCTCGCTCTTACCCGGGTGGGTGGCGCCCTCAGCGGAAGACTCTCCCAGTTCCCCATCTGTGGAGACAAGAAGGGCTTAGGGCACAGGTGCCCCTGCACGATCTCACATTAGTTACTCCTCACCCACCCAGGCCCGCTTCTCAGGGGGAGCACCCCGGAGTCAGGAACTAAGCTGGAGTCCTTATCCCCAAGATAACACTTGGCTGGTACCAGCCCTCCAGGATATTGGAGAGTTAGAGAGAGACTAGCTTGGAAGTGAGAAAGGGAGTGACATCCGATTTCAGGTATCAACTGGAATCTGAGGTGAGATACAGTTTGTAAGAGACTCTGACTCGGCATGTAGACTCCTTCCATGGGGCTTGAGGCCCCACAGGATCCAGCCCACCCACCCCCCACTCGACACTGACGGCCTCCAATCACTCCCAGCCACTTCTCCACAGCAAAGCTTACCCCTGACTCAGGGCCTTTGCGCTGTACGCCTCCTCCCTCAATATTATGTTACTCACCCCCTCACATCCTTGAGGTCTCTGTTCAAGTGTCGCCTTATCTGAGAGGCTTCCCTGCTGGTGCCCCCGAAACAGGGCCTGGCTGATGCGTTCCCTCTTCCCCCTTCATTTTCCTTCAGCACCCCTCCCCCCGCCCTACACTGGCACTCTGTGTTTTAGCATTTCTGCTTCCTGGCTGTCTCCCCGCTAGAACATAGGCTTCCTGAGGACCGTATTGCTGGGCCTCGTAGGTGCTCAGTGACTATTTTCTGAATGACCAGAATAACATAATCCAGGAAGTGTACTCCGAACAGGAACAGCGCTGCATTTTCCTGTTACCTGCACTGGCCCCTGGTGGATGACCTCGGGCTCTCTAGTTCAGTGACTAAGTCTCCCCTGCCTCACTCATTCCTCATCTGTTAAACAGGGATTAAAATAACACCATCCCCACAAAGTTAGAAAGTTAATCACAGGCAGGAACTGCGCCTGGCACTCAGCATGCCCTCAGTGTGCATTACCTGTTATTAACTACTTTTTGCTTTGGTGATGGGTAGGAATCACTGAAAATCTTAAGAATTCTAAAGCAGACAACAACCTTGTCACCTGGGGTCAAATGCTTGGTTTTATACTTTAAAGATCTGGGCAACCTTTGGGTCACCCTAGGGCACAGGTGGCAAACACAAGGTCCTCAGGCCAAATCCCGCCCTCCACCTTGTTTAATCTGGCCTGGCACCTTGTTTCTACCCAGTGGCAGCTCTGAGCTCTCGCTTAACAGTTAAGGAGTAGTTACATTTATACAGTCCTAAAATCACATTCAGCCCTTTGAAGGCAACCACAAGGCTGATGTGGCCCCTGGTGAAAATGAGTTTGACACCCCTGCCCTAGGGGTAGCACAGACCCTCCTCAACATGTGGGTAAGGGCCTATGCCACCTGCCACCAGTGCCCAGAAGGTGCAATCCCTCCCCCAGGGCAGAGCTCCGGCCCCATCACACCAGCCGCCTGATCTCTGGACCAGCAAGAGCAGTCGGGGTCCTGAGAGCTGGGCTTCGGGAGAGAACCAACTTCAATCACAGCAACAACATGAACGGCAAAGGGGGACTGAAAGTATTCACATCCTGGACTCAGAATACTGCAGATGAAGACTGAAATACTGACCCAAGTCCTGCCCCACACACCCGCCAACCAGATTTCCTCAGCCGAGTCTTTAAAGGATCATTAAATTCTAAATTATTTAATGGCATGACACCTATACTGTATTTTATCCACGGCCCATGTTTTCCTGCCTCGCTGTTTGCCTTGGGAGCAGAGACAGGAAAAGAGGTTAGAGAGTCCTAAGCAGCAGGCGAACACAGTCCTCTGACCAGGTCTTCCCAGCCAAAGCAGAGAAACTGATGCAATTCTCCTCGACCTACAAGGCACACCTTCTCTTCATCCCATCTGACTCAGAGGGTCTGGGGCTCAGGCCTGTGAGTAGGGTCACATCCAATCGCAAGGAGGATGGGTGGGCCGCAAACCCAGCCAGACCACACAGAGGCAAGCATCCCAGGTGTGGCCCCCTCCCCCCTCCACCTGACCGGTGTGGAGAATAACAGGCCTCTTCACAAATACGGTAACCCTGGGGGGAAGGCAGGGCCCTTTGCACAAACCTGGGGCTCTAAGAGCAAGCATCCTCTGCCTACAGATGTCACAGCACTTTCCCTGCCAAAGGGCACTGAGGTGTCTAACCCAGCCAAAGGCCAAGGCCAGCTGGCCCCCCACACACACATGCCCTGCACCAGCCTGCCACCAGATTCTAAGCCCACCTTGAGCTTCGATTCTGTCTTCCTTGAGCTTCGCTGACTCCAAATGCCTTCCACCAGGGTTGCCTGCCCTGGCCCAGACCTGGCTTCTGGACCATCAGAGTCCTGCCTCTCTGGACTCAGTCCCCAGGGCCATTTACCCAGTTAGCAGCCAGAGACAAGGAACACGGGATACCAGTATGTGGCGCTCTACTTTAATTTCTACCCCGATCCAACCTATGGGGGCTGGACTTCCAACCACATTTTGAAGGGTGAAGTAATCCATTAGTGTACACAGAGGACTGGGAGTGCGAGGGCTGGTTCACACATTCTCCTTCTGGGAATCAGAACGTAACAGCTGCCCCATGAGGGTGGTACGGCAATACTGTGTTTTGCTGTGTATGATTGCTCCCAAGTGTAATGTGCATCCACGTTTTTCACCCCAACTTTCAGAAAAAAAATCTTAAGTTCTAATTTTTTAGCTCAATTGTTTGTTTATATTTAGATACTTGTTTTTTGTATTATAAAGGAATTTTAGCATTTACTTTTGAACATATTATAGTACAAGAAATTTTATGTAACAAATAATTATGAGAACAGATACAGGGTATGAGAAATTTTCGTTAGTACTACCTGCGTATAATGCACATTCTTATTTTTCCCTCAAAAATTTGGGTGAAAAAGTGTGCGTTGTACATGCCAAAATATGGTAATTACAGGTTCTCATTAACACATAACAGGATTGCCAGGAGCTGACAACTGCCTTCAGAGACTCCCACTGGGAAACTGCAGAGTGAGTGAAACACGGGCAGACTTCTGAGTGAAGAGACTTCGTCTATCCGATGGGTTACAAACAAGCACTCCGACTGCCCTGCCGGGTGTCTGCGTTCAGGGGCAGGTGACACTCTAAGGACAGGGACAGAATCCTGCAGTACAATCACATCAGGTAAAACATAAGCTTAGTCACTTACAAAACTTTATAGACGCAAACCACATCTTATATTTAGAATCTATGTCCTTTAACAAAGTGGTGTCGTACTCAGGTTGCTCACAGATAACCAGAACAGCAAGCCAGAGACTCCCAACCAACCATCCGCATGACATTTCCTGCAGCAAGCAGTTCGCTCCGCGGTAATCTGTGAGCGGTGACCACGGAAGGAAGCCAGCTCCGCTCGTGGCCGCACTGCACGTTGGATTTGGTCTCTCAATCTTCTCTCCTTAGGGAACCCGTAAGAGCAGAGACTCTCACATGCGGGGATTTCGTATCAGGGCAGAGAACACAGCCCCTGCGTCCCAAGGGTAGTGAGTTCAGATTTTCAAAACGCTTAGAAGCTGCCTACTGTTTAACTCGGTTCTGCACAGAAAGAGGTCGTCGACATGCAACTTAAAAGGCCCGAATGCTGGCCTTCTCTTTCCTCCTTTCGCCAACAACAGACAAAATTCAGAGGAAGGATATACTCACTTGTTTTTTCTGTTTCTGGCTCCTCATTATCTATGAAACAAAAAAGGGTCTAAGTCAGACTCACGACAACTAACAAAACGCAGGCTCCTGGGAGAATAGGTACAATGTTTGCTTTTCACCAACGGCAACCATTTCCTGCCTTTCTTCTCCAGCTCATCCTGTTTTGCCACTTCCCTTGCCAACTCGAATTAACTCCCATGTAAGTGCTTTTTCGGTACTTTACACAACCATGTAGGAATTAACATGTCCTCAAGTAATACGTGATGTGTGCATTACTTTAAAATAAAAATCAAGGTTTATATGCCTTGCTTGAACTAAAGAAACAGATGCATATACTACTTACCAGAGTCACTTTCAGCACTGCTCTCAGAACTGCTGTCGTCTCCTGAATAAAAACATGCCAGTCAAGTACACAACAACTAAAAAGTAGGAGCTGCTTTAATTATACATATTCTAAAACAGATCCAAAACTCAACTAATTTCTTCTTACGGTCAACTCTTGAGTCCAAAACCGGTCTGGTTCACATACAAGGGGGCTTATTCTTCTTTGGAAATAGATAAAAGAAACATTTAAATATGCTCTCAGCTCACTCTCTGCCTGCAATCAGTTTATCTGGGTGTCGCCCAAGTCCCACCCGGCCCTGACCTGCCCCGGCTGCTCCCCATCTTGCCCCTGCACTTGCGCAAGGCTCCTAGGCACAAGTTCAATGATACAACAGCAGTCTCCTGAAGTATGGATGCCACTTCACTGAAGCACAGGACAAACTTAGTCCATGCTGTGCAACCACTACTGAAAAGACTGGTTCCCAAAAATGCTCCCCTCACTCCCTCACCCCCAGCGCAGCACCTCCACGTACTGCAATCAGACGACTAGTTTGGGCTATCTTCCCTGCTGTCCCCAGAGGCCTGCCCACCCCAGGCTCACGCGGCCTCCCTCCTGGTGGGGCCTGCCCTGGCTCTCCTCCTACCTCCCTGAGTGCCCTCCACTCGCCTCCAGGATCCTCTCCACCTCCCACCCCCAAGTACCAATGCCTCTGGCCCCACACCCCCTCCCAGTCTCCTTTCCACTGAGAGCCCTATCCCCAAAGCCATGAGTCAGCCTCCCCCTCCAGCGGGCACCCTGGGCCTCTCCTGGCAGACCCCATAAGGAAATGGAGCTCTAGAAGGGGTGACGCACAAGAAGGCAGGCATGGGGTGGGGCTGCAGGTTGTCGGGGGTAGGTGGCAGTAGTGTCTCCTTTACCCCCACGCCTGGTGTCATCTCTTGGAGAGGAACAGACTGTCACGTTCCAGAACAGGTGGGTGAGTCCCCCGCATGCAGCCTCACCCCCCTCAGGACCAGGAGTCAATGAGTGAAGACATGGAAAGCTATCAGCACTATTCTCCAATCTGCCCTCGCTACACAAAACTATGCACAACCAAACCAAGTCCTGGCAACAGGTACAGAGAGGAATGAAAAGACTTGAGAATCATGAGGACAATAATAAGAGCAGCTAACTGAAGCATTTTGAGAGTGTTCACTATGTGCCAGGCACTGTACATGTATTTAATCATTTATGTGTATTTACTCATTTTACACATGTACCTATACATTCTACATAGAGGTGTGACAGTGCTTTGCATATATTTATGCATTCATGCTCAAGAACTGCCCGATGAGACAGGCTGGAGCCAGTTAATGCAAGACCACGACAGTCACCCCGCTTCCCCAGGAAGTCTGCAGCGAGCACTTCCACTCAGGCGGTCTGACCCAAGCTTCCAGTTCTCAACCATGTGGTTACACTTACACGCATGCTTATCATTACTTAGGCTGCTCCACCCCCGGGAGGTGCAGACTGGTGGGATGTGGGGGAAGAGGGGGAGCAGGAGGAGGTTCAAGTGTGAGCAGACACTCAAGAGGAAGGGAGGCAGGCACTGTGCGGGGACCGAGGTGGGAAAGTGAGGTGATGGCCCTGTGCCCCGGGGCTGGCAGCACAGGGCGGTGGTCTCAACCATGGCTGCACGTTGGAATCACCTGGGGAGCTCTCTAAACATACCTGTGCCTGGGACTCTGTCCTTCCTCAGAGGTTCCAATTTAGCTGGTATCGGGTGAGGTCTACACAGCAGTGTTTTTTAAGGTCTCCTGATGATTCCAATGTAGCCAGGGTTGAGAACCACTAGCCCAGAATCAACCCATCTTAGACACGTCCCTCCTCCCAAACTCATACCCTGGATGACTGCCACTCCTTGCTCCATGCCTGCAGAGATGCGTTCCCACTGCCTGGAAACCTCTCTCCAGACCCTATCTGCAGGGCTCCTAGGTACCCACAGAGACCCAACTGTGAAGACTGGCCAGTCTACGGTCTGGCACACAACAGGTGCTTGTTCATCTATTTTCACTAATAGGTCACACTCATTTCTAAACTTCTGTGACTGGCACTGGCCAATCCTGTTACTCCAAAGCACTAAACCCTTCCCACATTTGTGCAAGGGACAGCTCTGGAGGCACAGCCTTTGTTCTCTGGTTCCAGTCATCTGACCTGCTTCAGACATTGGAGCAGTGCTGTACACTTCCCCACTTCAGGGCCTTTGCACCTGCAAGTCTCCTGAATTAAGGCAACTCTTCCCCACTTCTGCCCTGTGACTCCAATTTATTACCTCCTCTGGGAAGCCTCCCAGGCTACCCCGGCCAAGTGTCCACCACCCAGCTGGGCTCACAGAGGACACTGTACTAGGTTAGAGTGGCCAGTCTAAAAATGACCTAATTTATCTGATGCCTCATCAGATAAATCCTCAGTTTCACTAAGTACAGCTTTATCACCAAACTTTAAAGTGATGAATTTCATGAGAACAGGTAATCATAAAACTTTAAAATTTAGTCAACTCTTTCAAATAGAAAGAAGTCCCTATCATTTACTCAGATTGTTTGTAGTGAATCAGAAAAATAAACTTTAATTTATCATGCTATGGATTGGTTATTTTATAAAAATTTCACTGGGGCATTTACCAATATGAATCATATCCCTTACCTGATTTAGAGTCCTTTGAAGTATCTAGGTTGGAGCTAGGGCAATCTAAATGTTGAGAAAGAAAGAAATGTTTAAGAGTATAAAACAAGCATAAAATAAAACATTATGTTGTTTTTCAGTAAAAGCCTCTAAACCAGCAACATAGAAGCATCCTCTGCTATAAATTAAATCACTTCTTTACACCCACGGCAGCCTTGCATGTTGAACTGATGCAAATGATGCCCTATTCTCGGGGGAAAGAGAGACTTAGACCAAGAAACCTTAGCCTTTTTCAGCACAGGGAGAACAGAAAGCCAACAAGCTTGAGATTTAGATTTATATTAGGTCGGTTCCTTGGTAAAGTCTGAATTTTGTGCCAAATTAGCTCTATTGTTTCTTTGATCAGCTCAGCAGCACCCTAAAAACATGCCTGGCAATTGAGTAACTTGACACAAGAAAGAAAAAAACACCTGGTTTCAAGATTTGGTAAGTGAAGGGCAGACGATGGTGCTTCCAATACCAGGCAAACACCAATGGGTTGCAGCTAAGACTCTGCAGTTGGCAGGATTCGTTGAGACCAGACCAGGGAAGGCCAATCCTATGTTTTCCTGAACGCAACCAAGAAGAACTGGCAGCCCTGATGGTTCTCGGACACAGAAAGACATGAAGACGCAGGTGACGTAAGAGCTTCAACTGGAGTGGGCCTCGGTGGTCCCCAGTGTTGGTGGCTACTGGCGGGCTCTGATGTTCAGGGTGGATTGGACTCCAGAGCGCCTCACGCTGGGCTCCCACTGCAGAGACCCAGGTATGAAGTGGAGAGAGTCTCGGCCAGGGTGAGCGGGCATGGGAATGAAGCCAGTACAGACGAAGGAGATGAAGGGGGTGCAGAAGTCACCTCCAGTGTTAACTACAGCGACAGCAACTCTGTGCAGGGAAGGGACTGCTCCTAGTTACCACACCCTGTGCCTCTACTTATGCCACGCTCCACGAGGCTGCCCCGAAGACCAGGACCTGGCGGTCTTCCATCTCCCTCACACCTGGAGCACCCATCCACACTGGGCTGGTGAGCAACGGGGGGCTTCGAGACCAGTTGACTCATTGCTCTGGGCTCGGGCAGAGGCCACTGTCCCCTCAGTTTTATAAACAGTGACTTAGTGCCTACTCCTGTGTGATGGGCACTCCACAGAAGTTAGGAGGAAACCCATGCCCCCAGAAAACAGCCTACAGGTTACTGCAGTCGTGAGGACAAGGAGCAGCTGTGCATTAGACAAATCACTACAAGAAATCACAATACAAGATGAAATTAGGCCAATATTTTCTTGATCCAAGAGAGAAACCAAGACTGATCACTGAAGATGAGGGCTCCAGCACAAGCTCACGAATCTGGCTGAGCTGAAAGAAGCCTTGGAGGTGAAATGAGGGGAAGGGACAGGCAGCTGAGGCAGACGGAAACAGGGGCCGAAGAGAAGCGAGGGTCGCGTGCACTGCGGCCGTGGCGGTGGGAGGTTCAGGTGGGCACCGGGCAGCAGAAAAGCCCGCCAGGTCAGACTGTGGCCGTGACAGACGCACGGCATCCCCAGGCCCTGCACTCACCAGCCCAACACTATGGAATCCTTTATTAGATTCGGAATCCTTTACTGGATTTCAATAGGGATACTTTCCTTAGGCGGGTTATTAGTCCACACTGAAAAGATGAACCAAAGAGGGAAACAGAACTTGCAAAAGATGGCCCGATGACGGGCTAAGAAGGATTCCATGTCAGTCCGCCTTCAAGCAACTGAGTGCTGCCTACAGCAGCCTCAGAACCACCCTCCGGAGTGGCCCTCAGCCACCTGGCATGGGACAGAGAGAATTGGCCAAAGAAGAAATACAGCCCCACACACGGTTTACAGACTTCCTGAATGAGCAGCTCCAGTCAAAAGGACCCAACCCTCAGCGGCCCCCCTCCAGACCCAGGTGCGGGCCTAGGTTATTCCTTTCACACGAGAGTTTTTATCTCGCCCGGACTCAGAGAGAAGCATGTTGCTATTTTCATGAAGTGAATACAACTGATGATCACACTCAGGTATTAAAGATAACACCTAGTTTTTATGCTTCAGTTGATAATAACACTTCACTAAACTTACATCATTAATTTGAAATAAAGTTAAAAACATTAGATGCAGGGTTTAAAATGAATGAGATATAAGGCATTTGCATCTATTATCAAGTTGTGAAAAGCTACAAAGGCCCAAATTCTTTACATGTCGTCTTTTAAAATATCTGTTGAAAAATAATCTTAAAAGTCTAAAAAAGTGTCATATCCCATCACCCTAACCTAATGACTATTTTAATACATTTCACAAGTCAGTGAATGCATGATTATAACAAAGCAACTGCAACCAGTAAGTTAAATTAATGAAGAAATCATTTTCTCAACTGCAGATGCAAGAGTTTTTCTATAACAGTGACTTAGAGTACCATACCTTTTTCTCCTGAAGAGGCGATATGATCATCACTAGACAAGAAAAGAAATTTAGCTTTAGAAACTGATACTAATTTTATATATAATTATGAAAATTTTCAAAATAATCATTGCATTGTTTCTCCAGAAATGCTGCAGACCAAAAAATTCCCCCCACCCCTCAATGCTCTTCCTGCCCCCCCTTAGTCTCCGTGGCCTGAGTGCAAACTGCACAGATACAGGGAGGTTATTGAGTGTGCCCTTGAACCCCTAGGCCTGGTATACCCCCAGGAGCTGCCAGCACACAATCCCAGGTTCGCCAAACTGCATGTCCCTGCCCAGGCATCAGCCATCCTGGGTCCTGTCTCCCGGAAGACAGTCCCAACCACCCATCCTGCACCGGCCTCCAGCCCCTCCACCTGGCTCCATCCGAGAGCCCCTCCCAGGTCCCCCCTCTCCCAGGCCTACTCACTCTGCTTCTCTGGCCTCTCCTCTCAGCGGCAGCATGCCTGAGAAATGAAGGGCTCAGAGAGCTCCCATTTAACCAAGAGGTCCCTCCAGGCTTGTATGCCACCCTCACCACTGCCTGAACCCTCTCCGCCCTTCTCCAGCCAGGCTCCTAGAAGAACTCCATCCCATGTTTCCCTTTCCATTCTCACCTACACTCAAAGCCGTCTGCCTTCTGCTCTCCGGTGTGACAGAAACCACTCAGCTAGAGCAGCCAGTGGCTCCTGCCCCGCAGACCCAGTGCACCCGTGACCTCTTCCTGTCCTCCAGGCTCCTCTGCGGCTTCCAGGCCCCTCGCTAGGTCTGCTCCCACCGCCCCAGTCTCAGGGGCCTCTCCTCTCTCCCCGTGCTCCATCTCCCTCCTGGGGGCTGACTTGACCCCAAACCACATCACGCACCCTCCTCTCACTGCTCCTCACTGCCTTGGCTGGTGCTCGCCTTCATGCCAAGGCTTCAGATCCCAGACCTTTACCTCCTTCTCGGGTCTCTTCTTTGAGTTCCAGGGGCCTGAGACCAGGGGTCACTGAGCCTCCCCCTGCACACCTCTCATATCTGTCCCCTCTCAACATGCACTGTTCCTGCCTCAGTTCAAGTGTTCTCTCCTCTTTCCTTCTCCCTCTCCCATTGGCTCTCACCTGGCTGGCTGAGTCTAACTTCCTCCCAATTATCATACCTGCCTACAGTCTCTCTCTCAACACATCCCTCATGTGACCATCGGCACGGTTTAATCAGGGCTTTGCTTACCCTTCGGTGGCTTCTCACTGCTGGCTGGCTAAAGCCTACATGCCTTGGCACGGCATGCGAGGACCTCTACCCTGCTCCCTCATCTCCCTCCCTGCCTGCTCCTTCAAAGGGGGAGATCTTGGGCGTTCCAAGCACACCCTATCACACACACTCACTCACACACATACACACACACTACCCTCTGCAAAGCCCCCAAGGTCACTGCCTGTAGCCTTGCAGGTCAGCACCCCAACATCAGGTGTTCCATGGACATATGCTGTGATGCTGGGGTACCCATGGAGTTGTGTGTACACATAAGTGACAGCCCTGCCCGCCCCCTTGATGCCCAAACTCCTTACTCACCCTTTAGGAACAGCATTTCTGAAGGTGTGGTCTGAGGACCATTAGAACTCTATTACCGGATGCCCACTAAAAATAGTTTTTTGGGTCTACTGAATCACAAGTGTTTGATGGATAAATGAAAAGACAGGAAGAAAGAACAATGGTGTTACCTGCATTTACGGGGGTTGAAAAGCTTTATTTTAGCACTTTAATCATCTCCATAAGCCTATGAAGGCTATTACAAATGCACAGACTTAGGCTCAGAGAGGTTAACTAAGTTCCTCAAGGTCACACAGCAAATAAATTAAAAAAGGACGCACTTGACCCTAAGCCACTATGACTTCAAAGTCCACATACTTGCCTGGTACCATGTCTTCCCCCACTCCCCACCACTTCACCCCAAATCCAAATTTCTTCCTCAGTTTAGTGAAAAAATAAACTGGGGAAGCAAACAGCAAAAGTTGCAAAGTGCTTGCCCCTTCCATCCTTCGCCTGCATTAGTAGGAAACCCCGGGTTCTGTAAGCCTCCCTGACTCAAGATGCTATATTGGTAAATTTCCCCAGTATACGGAATTGCCTGAGTTTCAGGATCTTAGGAAATACATATATTCTCATTTTCAGACCTAAATCCTTGTTTTTTAATCCTGAGTTCCTATTCAAAAGGTCAGAGAGTGTCAGCGAACCTGAAATTGGGGAATGCTTCAAGAAACTCCTCATGAAATGCATAAAAGAACAGACCACCCATTACAGGTCTTTCCCTCTGGACTCATACCTTTCATAATGTACCTTTCATAATGCAGTCACTATGCCATTCAGTTGTACAATAATTATGAGAACATGCATTGAGAGTTAGCCATTCTTATTTTACAAAATATGTCTGCTTAAAACCCGCTGCTGTGTCCCCAGGGACAAAAGAGCATTTTTCTCTGAACTGGCACTTTCATAATCCCCTTTCTGCAGCTGCTTATCTCTGTTTCCAGACATGCACACACCTGCTTAGATGCTAGACCTTCTGCTAACGCCCAGAAACCTCTGTACAAAACGTGCATTTCCTCCATGAAGTAGACGACAGTGAGTGGCGTACAAAACAGGATTAGTGAGGCTGCGAGGCAGGCGGCCCGCTCTCCGCACAGAACACCTGGCAGTTCAGGGGGATGGGCTCGGACCTGAGGAGAAGACCACCCGTGAGGCGGCCTCCCTGCCCCCTTGTGCAGGCAGGTGGAGGAAGCAGACCCCACCGGACCCACAGGGCCCCTGCCATGCCCTGGATGCTAGTCCCCATGTTCTCTGCCTTTCTCCTTTTCCCATGTGGACTGTTACAGGGAAAGCCACAGGACCCTGGAGAGAGAGCACCTGCTCCAGACGCTCAGTGTGATTTAGAGACTAGAGACCAGTAGGCGTGGACATTTACCTAACAACCCTTAAAACTCCTTCATTTTGATCGGGATCCAATCATTATTACTGGGTGTAACTCCACGCCTATCAGCTTCCAGACCCCACCATACCTTCCCCGTAGTAGGAGGCTGGGGAGGAGCGGACCCTGAACCCTGGCGCGGTTAAACCTCTGAGCTACGACAGGATTTAAAGAACAAGCTTAAGACTTCAAGAGGGTAATATTAAATGAGGATATTTATTGCATGTTTGTTGAAAAAAATGTGGATTATATTAAAATAGATGCAAATGAGTAAAACAAACAAGTCATGGCTGGAATTAAATCACGGCTGCAGCGAAATGAAACCTAGAGCAAAACCAAACCCTTGCGCAGACACAGCACTTTGGCGCTTCCAAACCCACCGGGCTCCAGGTCCTCCCCGTAGCTGCCAGGAATGCAGGGCAAGCACCGCCATCCCCACGTGCAGACTCGGACACCCGCTCTCAGGGCTGTGAAATCAGCTGGCCAAACCCCCACAGGCTGGTGAAGCAGGGAGCTCGAACTGGAACTCAGCAATGCTGATCTCGGAGGGAGCCTTTTCTCCTGTCTCGGCACCACGGCTTAACTTTGTGCAGCCTGGACAGGCTGGAAGCAGGTGTCAGAATGAGTTCACTCAAATCTGGCTCAATAAGTCCTAATTCTCCAGGTAGAGATTTTTAACAATGCCCAAAGGAAAAACAAAACCACGATATGATCGTAGCCAGTATTCACTTAATGTTTACGGCGTGCCTGAAACTCAGCCAAGGACTTGGCTTCTACCAATTAGCTCATCACAACAACCTTTCTAGTGAACCAATGTTATCCCCGCTCTACAGACGAGGAAATAAGGCCCCAAAAATCTTGGGGAACACACCCAAAAATGCTGGCCCACCTGATTGCAATGCCCAAGCTTTTGCCAGTACGTTTTGTAAGAGCCAAACACTTACCAGGCTCTCTCCCTGAGGCTCTGCCTGCCCGTGGAGGCGATTCTCAGCTCGAGTTACATCGTGGGACTAACAGAAAGTTATCAGGCGTAATTAAATCATAAGATGCCCCAAATCCTCCTTTACCTAACTTCTCACCTGAATAAACCCAGGAGTGTTTTACTTCTTTTTGCCTCTATACGTCCTCTAGGAAATAAGCCATAAATGAGTTAAAGAAAGTGAAAAAGAGTCTATTTACATTAGTCACAAACTACAGTTAATCTGTATAATCACCCAGTGGCTACACTTCCCGGAGCACACTGTCAATGCAAGTAATATTCTCTATAAGGCAGATCTCTTTCCTAAACTCAAATCAACAAACACCTAACTATTTACCACATAACAGGTGCTATTCTAAGCGGAGGGGCATATAAAACATATGACACATGAACCTTGTCCCCAAGAGGCACACTAATGGAAGACAAATCAGAAAATAAATGTATATGATGCAGGACAAGCAAAATAAAAACAAACGTAAGCTGCAGCATTAGCTTGGAACAGGCTTCGCTGAACTGGAAGCACTGAGCTCTGATGCAGAGCACACAGGCGCGTAACTAACCACAAGGCCAGTTACACTACGATGCCAAGGCCGTCCCGCGTTTTCAGAGTTCCTCCGCATCCCAAACAGGACCGTGTCAGAAAAACCTGAAACCCACAAGGGACCTACAAGACTTTCCAAGTCTAGTTAATTATTTCACGGAAGGGTGATGGGACTCTTGAGAGGTCAAGTGAATAAATGACCCAAGGTCACACAGCAAGGTATAAGCAGAGGCAATCTTACAACGTGTCTCAGCCTCCTGCTTCACGTTATCATTTATTTAACGAACACATACAGACTGTGTACCAGGCACCAATGAACAAAGCAACTGGGTCTGTGCCTTCGAGAAACTGCCAGAGACACCGTCAGCCTGATAGGGAAGGTTCTTCCTACACTGAAACAGAAAGTGCTTTGAGAGAGGACAAGAGAACTCAGTTAAGACTGAGAAACTGGGGAGGGGACATGACATGTAAGCTGAGCCCCAGAGGATAAGCAGAAGAACTGCTGGGGGTGGGGACAGAGGGACAGGAGTGGGATCCTGTCTGAGGCAGGAAGACCTGCTCAAGATCCAGGACAGGAGGAAAAAGGAGTGGCCAGGGGGAGAGAGGCAGGAGGTGAGGAGGGACAGGAAGTGGAGAAACCCTGACTGTGTGACCACACCGATGGCAACCCCTCCGTCTGCGGGCAGTCTCCCGGAATAACTGACACTTGAGAGCAGGGGAGGAAGTCAGTAGCGCAGGATCCCAGGACCCAGAATCTGCTGTCTTCAACATCATACATGGAGACACACGGGGACTGCCTGACCCTGTGTGACCCCCTGGCAATCTGCAGGCTCAGACAGTGCCTCTGTGAGTCCCAAAGGCCCAAGCATTTTCCTAAAGAACACCTCACTCCCCCAGGCCCCATACGCCAGTCTACTCTGCTCAAGAAGTAGACTAGATGAGAAATCCCTCAGGAGGTGAGGTGACTTTAAAGCACACTTCAGGGAAACAGCCTTCACTCAGAATCACGCCCTGGAAGCCAACAACAGAGCCACCTCCATACTGGCCAGGATGGAAGGACCTCCACAGCCGAACCTCTGGACCAGGTCCTGGGGTGGATCCGGGACTAACCAGGGGAAGGTGGGGGGCAGGAGGGACAGGCTGGAGAGAGGCAGGAACCCTGAGCTGCCAGCCACGGATCCCTTAGGGGACACTTCCCGAGCCAGGCTGGTTTCCCATCATCAGCCAGTTTCTTTTCTAAACACCCCAAAGATAACCACTTCCAACCAACTCGCCTGTGATAGATGCCATCTTATGGCTATGGGCCATGGTTCTGAATGGAGAGCGCCCCTGGTGGTAGTGGGGCAAGGTGAAAGGCTGCTTTGGGGATGTGGCCTAAAGGGTGGTGGTGGGTTGGTGGGTTGGCAGGAATGAGGAGGGGCAGTTTTAGGCTTACTCCCTTCTTCCTTCCTGTAACTGTCCACAAGATCTCTGTATAACGCACTCCAAAGGGAAGTGGGGCCAGGAAGGAAAAGGGCTGGAATGAGGCTGGCAGGGAAGAGGGAAGCAGCAGGAATGTTCCCAGCAGTGAGGACAACGAGAGGAAGGGGAGAAGGACGACATGGGAAGAGAAAGCAATCCTAATTGCCCAGGGATGGCAAGGAGAGCTCACCTAGGCTGGGGTTGCAAGGGCAGGTGGGGCTGAGGGGGAGGGGCAGGGAATTTCTACTCAGTCCAGTAGAACGGATCCCTTCCCTACTCTCCTCCCCGAGCCAACGTTTGATATACAACTGAATTAAAAGCATTATTGCACTGCTCTGCTTCATGTGATTGTGAACACTAAGTGTACATGTGCAGCCAAAGATCCCACATCCGCAGCATCCAACACATTTTCTGGCATGTAGTTGGCACTAGAAAAAAAAAAGTTCATTGGGCAAATAAATGACCGGATATGGTAGGTAGTTAGGTATAAAGTAGAGTCTCTAGTCCTCGATACTTAAGGAGTCTGTAATAACAACTTAACTGGCTATAAAATGTGGGAATGGCTAATCAGAGTGGTATATTGTGCTGCTACCAAAAATTACAAGCAACGGTAGCAAACATCTGGAGGGCCCTTTACAATTACGGCACACTGGCAATGTTCTCCCTGCAGAGGCCAGAAGATGAGGGCGAACTAACCAGCATTGATGGAAAGGGGTGGGGAGGGTCCACCCCCTAAGAGCTACACTAGAAGGGCTGGTTATTCTGAGCCGCCTGCAGGGTTTGATTAGCTCTGTTTGTGTAAATAGCTGTGCTGACTTCACATACTGTCTTTCAATTCACACTTCCTGTCTCTATCATTTTTTAAGGAAAAACTTTAGAGGAGTTCTCTTTAATAATTCACAAGCCTTGCTGTTGAGTGACACCTCTCGGAAGAGTGTTTGATGTTCAAAGCAAACTCAGTTCATGTCCCAGTGTGGTTTTAGTCATGCTCCTCACAGCAAGAAAGAAAAAAAAAAAGAAAGACATTTATAGTCCATCTTCCTGATTGCAACAGTGTTTTAAAGAAAAAAGAAAAACAAAACTTCCTCCACCCCGAGAGAAGCTGGGCCAAATGTTTAATGATCTACCAATAACTGAAGTAGGAAACTGTTAACCTTGGCATTCTCTTCTTCCTCTAGTTGTTTCTACAGTAACTTTTGTTTGGCAGTTTGTGACTGTCCCAAAAGTAAATTCTCTAAAGATTCTGAATCTTTGCTGCACGTTTCTGTTTTGGGTGCACTTCCTCCCAGCACTGACTGCAATATTACTGAAAGGATGTCTTTTACAAACCACCCATCACGTGTCTTTTGCTGAAACACTACTTCCAACGGTAAAAGCCTGCTTTTGCGGAGGACAGTGGGTACCTCTGGGGGACGGGAGAGCCCACAACACTGTTAGAGCTTTCCCAAAATAGTTCCTAATAAACATTCTCATGTAAAAGCTGCTTTTAAAGTTTTGTGGGACACTGATGACAGATGCACTTTACAGTAATAGCAGAAATCCTTCAAGCATTAAGTTCTGTAGGGGAGACATTGTGTTAGTGCCACTTGGGAGAGGAGGGGCTGACGGGTAAGGGGGAGACCTTCACATGGGCAAAGGGGGACATTCAGAGAACTAACCCTGCCCTCCACTGAAACTATTTAAAATTCGGAGGCCAAAGTGCCAACGGTGAGCACCTGGTCGGGGTCCAAGTCCTCCTCCAGGCACAGAGGGCACAGGGACTCTGGAGACCTGAAGCCCAAGCGCTGGGGGCAAATGAGGACGACTGAAGCTGGGCCTCGGGAGGGAAGACACTCACAGAGGAGGGAAGGGCGCGATTTCACCAAAAAGAGCGAAGGATGCACAGCAGTGCGACCCTCCTCCGCCCTCCCCACACCACCTCACCCCCGCCCGCACCAGGATGTGAACAAATCGCGCTCACCTGCAGCGGTGGCCGCGCAGCGGAGTGGCAAGCCAGGGGAAAGCCGCGGCTGCAGGGGACGCAGCGCCGCCCGCAGGCCCCGCCTTCCGGCCCTACCCCCCGCCCAGCTGCGCTGCGCGCCGCCGCCTCTCGCGCGGGCACCTGCGCGCGACCCCGGAGCCGCCTACCCTACCCTACCCTACTGCGACCACCGAGCCCAGGACGGCGGATAAGGGGTCGTAGTCGGCCAGGGGGCCCATCGCCTCCCCGTGCTCCGTACCGCACGTGGTGCAGGTGCCGCCGTCGAAGGGCTCTTTGTTTGAGGGCCGGGAGCTGGGATGCGGGGCGGCAGTGGGGCCCCTCGCCCCACATGGTCAACGGCAGGGGCAGGGCCCGGTGCCGCTGTTGGGCCCAGCTGCGCCCCACCCCCTCACCCGCTCTGCCCTTTCTCCTTCCGACCACCCCCCCCCCCGCGCCCCCCAGCCCTGCGGCTGCACTCACCTGCTCTCCGGGGCCACCGCGCCGCGGCTCATGGTTGCTCGGCGCCTGGGAGGGAGCACCTCGCACCCCCGGCGCTCGGCGCTCGCCACGCTCGGCTCCGCTGCAGGAGGGGCTCGCGTGCGGAGCGCTGCGCTGCGCACCCGGAGGCGGCCGACGCAGCCGGGGGTGGGAAAGGGGAAGGCCAGCGAGCGGGAGGCGAGCGAGAGCTGCCGGGGGAGGGGACTGGGCGGGTGGGGCGCTGGGCGCGCATCTGCAGCCGCAGCCCGAGGCGGCCCTGGCTCCCGTAACGGAAACGCAAGCTCGCTGGAGGCAGGCGCGTGCACGGTCACACGCTACCGCCGCGCCGCGGCTGCGGGTCAGAACCATCGTCTGTGGGAACTCCGCTGGGTGACACTAACGCCGAGGCTTCTGTGAAGAAGGGCCAGTATCATTCTGGAGGGGACAGGGAGCTCCCGTCACACTGATTGGACCTGGATGCTCCTGTATCTGGGGATTTTTGCTGAGGACCACAAACACCCACTCCATAGGGGTTCCCAGATTCTCTTTTAGGATCTGTAAACCCCTTGAAATTCTATGCCAGATTCTTTTTATCTAAATGCAAGTGTGTAGAATGAGGGACAACAGCGTTCATTGGATTAAAGAGTTGTGTGATTCCCCCACCCCCTCCTCAAAATGTAACTATGGATGAATTAAACCAGTGGTCCCCAACATTTGCTGCAAATTAAGTAACCTAGGGAGTTTTTTTATTTTTTCTTTTTAATTGGGATGCCTGGAATGTTATTCCGGACCAGTGTTGTCCCAGACCAATGTAATCAGTGGAGTGCGACGCAGGCATGGGTATTTTTAAAAATCCCAGGTTCCCTGGCTGGTGTAGCTCAGTGGTTTGAGAGTTGGGCTTTATAATCGAAAGGCCTCAGGTTAGATTCCCAGTCGGAGCTCATGCCTGGGCTTCTGGCCAGGTCCCCAGTTGGGGGCGTGCGAGAGGCAACCACATACTGATGTTTCTCTCCGTGTCTCTCTACCTTCCCCACTCTCTCCAAAAAAATAAAATAAAAATCCCAGGTGACAATGTGCAGGAAAGTGCCAGAACCTCTGCTTAGACTGTTGGTGACCCTCACAGTACACTGTTTTTCACCCGATTTTTCAGCATGATCGTTTACTTGTCTGTGTAGGGCCACCCTGCTCTCAGTGGAGAGCCATGTTCACATGGGTTTGCGGGGAGCCACGCTAGTGTGTCCCTTACTCAAGGCAACTTTGCCCGTCCAGATGAGCCTCAGTTCTGACCCCAGCTCTGCCCTATTCTAGGAATTTGAGCAAGTAATTTAACTTTTCTCAACTTCGGTCTCCTTGAAAAAAACTGTGGGGTGTCCTAGGAACTGATATTTTAAAATTTGAGATATAATTGACATAGAACAGTTTCTGGGGTACAATGTAATGACTCGATATATCTATATATTGTGAAATGGTCACCACAATGAGTCTGGTTAATATTCAACACCATACAGTTAACAATTTTTTCTTTTCTTGTAATGAGAACTTTTTTTAAGATTTTATTTATTTATTTTTAGAGAGGGAAGGGGGGGAAGAGAGAGAGAGAGACATCAATGTGCGGTTGCTGGGGGCTGTGGCTGGGAATCGAACCTGCGATGCTTTGGTTCGCAGCCCGAGCTCAATCCACTGAGCTACGCCAGCCAGGGCTGTAATGAGAACTTTTAAGATCTACTCTGTCAGCAACTTTCAAATATACAATTCAGTGTTGTTAACTCTAAGGAACTGAATTTTTTTATAAGCTCCCCAGGTGAACCAACCCAGCACCTGTTGCTGGTTTGGGATCTACTGGCCCTGTCTTCCTTTCCCTCCCTCCCATGTGCTTCTCAGCCAGTTTTGTGACACAGTTCCCCACCCACTCTCCACTCTCCAGGGAACTTGCAGCTGCTAGACTGAGGTGCCCTTTTCTGTATGCCACTGACTCGCTTGACCATTCTCTCCTCCCTTAAATTCTCCTTTGGCTTCCAGAAGGCCTGCCTGGTACGACAAGCAACTGAGACCCACAAAGAACTGAGGCTGTTGATCCAACAGCCTCTAAGAACTAAGACCTGAAAACAACTGTATGGATGAGTCTGGATGACTTCAGCCTTGGTGGACAGCTTGGCTGCGATCTCAAAAAAGACCTTGAGCAGCAAACACCCAGCTAAGCCACGTCCAGATTCCTGGCACACACAGACTATGAAATAATAACTGTTTGCTGTTTTAAGCTGCTAAATTTGAGGATAATTTGTTACGCAACAGTAAATAAATATACAAACTGGAAACAAGATCCTATAGTTAGTGCAGTGGATCGCATCATTTATACTTTTAACATACAAATTCAACCCTACTGTGCAAAGTAGGAAGAAAGAACAATTTACAGTGTTGCCAATTCTCCTTGCTATTCCAAGGAAATGAGATGATGAGGTGACAGAGGTGGATCTGGTTCCATCCATCATTCTCTGTCCCAGTCTTGGGCATCTCCCATAAAAGAGAAACTCTTAATGCTTGCTGCCCTGCTCATATTTTTAAATATTTAATACAAGTACAAAGTGGGAAGAATGAGGCTAATTCACTGACTTGGGTGCTACATATAGTGTAGTCAAAATGACCCTTGAAATTTCTTAACTCATCAGGACCTCAGCATAGGACTCACCCAAACCCAGAATAACTTAGACCAGTGGAGGAGGCAGTGCAGCCCTGGGGCCCTGCTTCAGAGAGCTCCACCAGCCACCCCTCCCACAGGGTGAGGAGTCAGTGAGGCCCAAGGTATGTGCCCTCCCAGAGCCTCTGTCCACCAGCACCCCACTTTTAGACCAAACTCAGGAATGTCAGACCCCAAATTCTCTGTCCAAGTGGTCCTGAGCCCATTTCCAGGGCCTGCGTTGGCCTTTCCCCAGGTTCACCTTTCCACATACCACCGGAGCATACACACCAGAGCAAGATGAGACCAAAGGGCAGCTGTTTCAAGGGATGTGGCTGGAGCTCGTACATGGGAGCTGAGTGGTCCACACGTGTGCACACAGCCCCTTCCATGTGGACACAGACAGCAGCAATAAATACCATTATGTTAAAGAATACCAGGAGGGTGCCCTGCAGTACCAGACCCAGAGCCAGCCCTCCTGATGCGGCTTCGCACTGTCGTTGGACTCTCAAAACTCGAGCTTAACCTGACTCTTCCTGTCAATTTAGAGAAATGTTTGTCAAAGCAGATGGACAACATATATTTCAATTAACAGCTGGATGTATAGCTTTTAAATATTTAGACACACTATATATATGAACATCTGTTTGTACTGTAGCCCAGGGTCCCACAGATGATCAGGAAGACCTGGCCAAAAACTAACTTCTTTATCTGTACTTTGTTTTCCTGTTTAGAGTTGGCCTCTCTGCTTGAGAAAGTGGAGGCCAAGAAAACATTTGAATGGGGAAGAAGAGCATTGGAATAAAGTGACTGTTTTTCCATCTCCACCTCTTTTTATTTAAATATGTTTGTTTACTGTTTTGCCCGACACATTTGGTTCAGTCTGTGAAGATGGCGTGCCTTCCCTCTCTGAGGCCCACGCGGGGCTTGTTCCTGAGGATAGGACACCTGCTGGTGGGGCCCATGCCTGAATTTGCGTGCTGTGGTGGTCATTTAATCCTTTCCCTGGGTAACTCAACTCAGATGGGCAGGCCCCTTCCAGACCACTTTCTGTGTGCTTTTCTATACATTGTGGAAAACATTGTTTCTGTGTGTTTGCCTAAAAAATGATATGACATCGCCCTGGCCAGGTGTCCCCGTTGGGTGGAACATCATCTACACGCCAAAGAACCTTGTAGTGGGTTCAGTCCCCTGTCCGGGCACATACCTTGGTTTCAGGTTCACTCCCCAGTAGAGGTGCATGCAGGAGGCCACCGATCAATGTTTCTCTCTCTCTGAAATCAATAAATGTATCCTCCTCAGGTGAGGATCTTTGAAAACTCTACCATATATGCACTAATTTTCAAGAAGTCAACACTTAAGCAGTTGTTTGGATGCTGATATTAGCCAGTGGACATCTTTAATTATGCGCTCAAGGAACTCTTGGTTTCCTTCCTAAAGGCCATTTGTACACTCTCTGGTTCTGAGCTAACTTGGTCTTGGCAGTCGGTTCATTTTCTGGAACAAGGGCATACGGTTTTTAGTTTCCTGCATTTTCAAGCCATGCTAGGGCTTGCTGTGCATCTGCTTCTCTACGTGACAAAACGAGTGGTCCTCCAGCTTTGACCGAAAAAGGGGGTGGGGGGGTTGCCCCCGTCCACTGTCAGTAGAGCTCACTGGGGCCTACGTTCACTACAGCAAAACGTGCCACCACTGACAACAGCGACCGGTGCTCACAACGGACAGCCGCCCGGCAGTGAAGCGAAATCACTTACCTGGACAAATCTTTATGTAGTTGTGATGGGCTGAAGGTTTATGTGTCTCCAAAATTCTTCTGTTGAAGCCCTCACCCCTGCTGTGACAGTATTAGGAGATGGGGCCTTTGGGAGGTGATTAGGTTTCACATGAGGTCAGATGAGGCCCCCAAAATGTGATTAATGTCCTTATAAGAAAAGAAAGACACCAGAGCTCCCTCCCAATCATGGGAGGAAAGAGTGAGACAGCGACGGCTGTCTGCTAGCCAGGAGGAGGACCCTCACCCAGAAACACTGGATCTCCCACCCTCCAGAACTGTGAGGAATAATGCTTGTTGATGAAACTGTCACAGGTGGGCACAGGCAACCGGGTTCTCGGTGATGGCAGGCAAAGAACTGAACCAAACACACCGAGTTTATAGCAGAAAGAGAGAGAGCAGATTTATTAAGAGATAGTACACTGCACAGCACACGAGAGCGGGCCAACTCCCAGCAGAGATTGACCGCAGGGGCTGGAGGGATTCTATTCCTTTAGGGCGGATCTTTCCTGGCTAGTTTTGGTGGGCTTTTATTGAGCATGTACAAGTAGTTGTATTACTTTAAAGCTACTGCGCATGTGGTCTCCCATAACTTTCCTTGACTGGCCACTGGAGAAGGGGGTGGCACAATGTTAATTTATTCTAATGTTATTATAATGAAGCAGGGGTCCTGTAGCATCTGCACAGGTGTAGTCATGAGTCACCATGATTCAGCGCTTTCCCAGAATTGGAGCAACCAGCCTTAGAACAGGGTCTTTGTCCTGTATCGACGTCCTTTATCTTAGCCCTGGGGCACCTCTGGAGTTTCCTCTTTCCTGACTATCTCCTGCCTGGAAACCACCTAGGCTCTGGTATTTTGTTATGGCAACCCAAGATGACGAGATGACGTAGATGCTAGTCCTTAGGCTTTTATTGGTGACAAATGTTACTATGTCTTTGGAGGACTGCTCTGCTTCTGTCTTTACCTAGCTTGACTTTATCTCTTCATTTACTTCAAGAGACAGGGAGTGTTATGAGGAAGGGAGTCCAGGAAAGTAAATTCAGCCAGGAAGTTAGCATTCCTCTCTCCTACACCCCTTATACCTCCATTGTAATCACAGGTGGACAGCATTAGGATCACCTGGGAGCCTGTTAGAAATGCAGACTCACAGGCCCACCACCTAGGCCTACTTGGTCCCAATCTACATTTTAACACAACCTCCTGGTCATTTGTCTGTACCTTATAATTTGAGAGGCACTGGTTTAAAAGATAACTGGTGGTTCACAGATTCTCCAGGAGGGCCAGAAAGCCAGATTTGGGATGTCGGTGTCTGGAACAAAAGGCCAACCCCTCCACAGAGGGGCTATTAGGACCTCGACCTGCAACACTGGGCAGCTCACTTTGCCACTGGAGTGGGGGATGGGGGCGGCCAGACCCTCCATTTTCTTGCTTCCAAGGCAAGAGGTAGATGCAGGAGGTTGCTGGGGCTCAGGTCACAGCCCATCCCCCCCCCCCCGTCCTCCCCCCAGTTTAGAGGAAGCCTGGAAAGGGAGCAGCATTTCCAGCTTAAGTAATGGGTTTAAGCAATGAGAGGAGGCATGCATCTCCAAATAGAGAAGGAGGAAGGAGAAGCCTTGAAAACAGGCGAGAGTGGGACTCAGCTGTGGGTGGTCAAAGAGAATGACAGACCTCTCCCCCCTCTTTCTTCCCCTCTTCTCTGCAGATTTCCTTACTGCACCCCCATTCCAAATCAGTTGTTCTCTCCCCTGGAGTGCCCGGAGCCTGCTGTGTACTTGGGTGGGCATTCTCCACACTGCTGTGACTGATCTGCTTGATCATTGTCCCCCATTGGGTGAGCTCCTCCGGGACGGGGGAGGGGGGTGGGGGGTGCTGACACACAGCAGGCACTCGGCAGACCTGCCTCCCTCCCCGCCCTTCACCTCTGGCTCCAGCTTTAAAAAATGTATGTGCATTAAAGAAAATGACAGACCTCCACTCCCTACCAACTTCTTTCTGGGAGAATGCTGGAGCCCAGCTCTGTCATTTGCTGCCCATTCTTACCTCTAACAAGTCCATGAACATCTCACAGCCTCTGTTTCCTTATCTTTAATGTTATTTTAAACATTGGTTTCTATTTACACAGAGCTTTACAGTTTGCAAAGCATTCCCTTGCATACATATGTGTTCATTTGAGCCGCAGGACAATTCTGTGTGATGGAGAAAATAGTGTTATCTCCATCTTACGGTTGGGGAGAGACAGGCGTGGAGTGACTTGCCTGGGAGTGCTGAGACCACACATTTTCAAACTCCTCACACAGTAACTCTGTCACCACGGCCAAGTGAGCTCACTAATGTATGAGTAAATCGAAAGCTGCAATGTGTTATTCCAATAAAAGATATTACTCCAGCAACACTCCTGAAATCTGCTCCTAACTGAATTGAATCACCCGAGGGAATCTGTCGGTCCCAGAACCTGCAACCCCCTTTCCCTCCCCCTGGTGCGGGAAAACTGCTACCAGGCCAAGTTAATGATTGACATCGTCAGTGGGCAGGCACACACTAATGAGCAATGGAGGAGTGCCCAGAAATCCAGATAGGAGGAACTGACCAAACTAAAATTATTTCCTGGTTCAGAGTCTCCTGCAGAAAGTAACTGAGAAAATCTTAAATGTTTCTTTAGAATTAGTTTGAAGAACTCAAATGACAACCATTTCAGTTATTTGTTATTTATCTTAACACTTTATAAGTTCTTTTACAAAGTCCTACTCCAGTTCCAGGAGGTTCAAAGGCAGGTAAGGACCAGGACTGTGATAAGACCCAGAATTCAGGTCTACTGTTTTCCAAAGTCAATGTTTATTTTGGGTTTCTCAAATAATGAGTTTCTTTCTTTTCTCTAGAAAGACACAATAGTTTCTTCTATCTCTCTTTTAACAGTAGGCCACGCCCTATGGCTCTTTTATCATCTGTTATTAATTGGTTTTCTTTTTGTATTGGATGTTACATCAAGACTTTTCAACTGGGTAAGGTCTCAAGGTCAAATGTCTTTGGCAAAGCCTGCCCAAGGAAACTAATTCTCAGCTAAAGCCATGGAGAAAGGATTATTACATCTTTTTACTTTATAAAGTCTCTACTCTGCAAATATGATGATAAATATTATCACCATCCCATCTAAATTGAAATATCTTTATTTGTATTCATTTATTTGCCTTTTTGTGGGTAATGGACCCTTTTCTATTTTTCATATTATGTATTGGTCATAATAGCCATTGTGCTTACTATGGGCAAAGGGCTAATCTAAGCATTTTAAAGATATTATCTCAAATCCCCTTTGACATAATCAATATATCAACATTATACTGTTGACTACCTATAATCATAAACATCACTAATTTTTTCCGCTTTTTTACAATGCAATTGACAACGGTGCTAAGCTCCTCCACTATTGCTTGGTTCTTACACCTGCCTTATGAGGTAATTACTATTATCCTTCCCAATTTACAGATAAGGAAACAGTGGTGATGGGGGAGGGGTGCCAATGGAAAATAACTTCATAGGGTGATCTGATCATCAGTTCCTAACTGGGCAGGTCAAGGTGGGAAATCATGCTCCAGGCATAGAACTTCTTGTCTAAAAGTCTTATCTTTGCCTTCAGCAAGCAAAATTCGCATTGTTTTTTGTGCATCTAAGTTAACACACCCTTGAAATGCCTCTTTTCAGATCCCTCCTTCTCAAAGGTACCGCCTTCAAGAGGCACATATTCTTAACAATTTTGTGCTCTAATCCCTGATTTATGTTCTTCCACCTTCACGCAATCTTCCTGGGTCCCCCCCCCCTCAATTCACATGCCTAAAAGAACTACACAACCGTTATCATCCGGAGCATTTGAGATCTTGCTCCCCCGTATATGTTGTCTATTTGTCTCAAATAAAACCTTCTAAAAATTCCCCACAGATTTGACGTTTCTTACATTCACATGAGGGACAGAGATATTAAGAAATTTGCATGTGATCATCAATTAATAAATTTGGAGTCCACATCTATGTCCATGTAGGTTTATGGCCAAAGCCTTTTTCCTTCCCAAGAGCAGATGATCTCTGAGTTCCGCTAAATTCTTCTAAATGAAACTGCCTCTGAGAGCCTCGCGTAGGCTCTAGAATCACTGAGCTTCAAAGCCTAGTGAATTCGTTTGGCGATAACCATCAAGGCGGTCCTTCCATTTCTACCACCAAGTTTCCTTCCAGTGGCGGGGGCAGAGAGAACAAAAGTGCATGCTCCTTCCTTATAAAATTACTGAGCTTTCTCCTATCTGCATTTCAGGACTTCCGGGAGCCAATGCAAGTATAAAATGAGATCTCTTCAGATTCTTAGACAACTGAGGTTTCATTTCCCAGGTAGAAAAGGCAACCCCTCTAGACTATGTGTGTGTTAACCTACATTAACTAGATATAACTAGATATCAACCTCGAACAGTAACAATCAGCCTTTGTTTTGCAAAATTTCAGGTTAGCTCCAATTATTTCTAAGATTCAACAAATTCTTCAAAATAAATGTTTATGCATGCAGTATACACAATATTCTGACATTATTTTATGCAACATTTATTAAGCTCTATGTGCCGGGCACCCTGGTGGGAACTGGGGGTACAATGTGAAGGTAGCCATGGGCCCTGCCTTCATGAAGCGGACAGTCTCGTAGAGGAGATGGACTCTAATCCCATAATTGTACAAGTCAATGTTAAAACTGTAACCTCCATGTCATGAATGAGAGGTACACATGGTGTTCTGAAAATGTACGACGTGGGAAAAAGGCCTCACTGGGAGGCTGGGAAGATCTTCCCGAGGAAAGTCAGGTCCCTTTGTCATCTGAAGCACCAGGAGGAATTGATGAAGAGCGTAGAGGACATATTCCGATGCAATCTGGACTCGATCCAGGTTTTCTTGGGCCTGAAGAGTGTATAATTGGGAAACCCTCTTTCAGAAAAAGTATAAAAACATGTATGAACATGCAAAACACATTAAGGGCTCACACGAGTGAGGGGATCTGAGGCTTAAGCTACATTGGCTCTAGGTAGTCCCCTTGGAATGGGATAGACTCGTTTCACGGTCTGGAATGGGCATAGCGAAGCACTTGAGTTTGGGATTAAGAGGAAGTCTTAGACTGGACCCTTGCCCTGCTACTTCCTACTCCGTGAACTTGGGCAAGTAACCTCTCCTGTCTGGTTTTCCCCATTTGCTATATTGGGATTTTTAAAAGCTTTAAATAAAATAGCTGTGTAAGCACCTGGAACTGTTGGCCAGCAGCAGGAAGGGCATCAGGAGTCAGACTGGACCTTGGTTCAGCAACCTTGGTACTTGAGTTCTATCTAGGAAAAAATTCGGGCCAAGACAAAAACTACAAGAAAAGTTTATTTAGAAGGTCACAGGGGTAGAAGAAGTGAGCGGTAGAAGAAATGGGCTCAGGAAAAAGTTACGGAGGCAAAAGAAAGCCCTTGGAGTTCAGGAGAGAGGAAGGTAAAGGTAATGTTGGGGAGGGGGAAGGAGGAGTAAGGGGAGGGAAAGCGCACTAGGTCCTCCATCCTAAGGGCTTTTAAGGGCCGTGATTTTAGGGGAGGTCCCAGGGGAGTTTCCCAATAGAACATTCACCAGTTTTCCAGGAGTATCCTCTCAGGGTCATGGTCTCCACTGATTGGTTGGCACTAGAGCAGGAGGTCATTAGTATGCAGCTGGTTTTGAGGTCACCATGGCATCACTTGCTTGGTTTTGCTCCTTTTCTGGGCCTGGAGCTGAAATACAACTGAGGCCTAGATGTCATGTCTGGGGAGGAAAGATCAGGGGGTCAAACTGCATGACCTGTGATACCCTAGGGGAGGAAAGGTTACCCAGAGGAAGAGATCCTTGTCTTCCCAGTTTTGCTCATTGCTAGGCACACAGGATTTCTGCCCTGGCGACCTTCTGTACCTGGCCCATTATCTTTGCTCTAACTGCCCACCACAGAACATAGTGTGATAACTGGTAGCACTGTGATTAAAAATTTGGAAAGACTTCTTTGTCTTTTTATGGATGCAGATTTAGTCCAAAGTGGGTAACTGTCCCTTTGGGGGGTGGTTCAAGGATTCTGTCCAACCACAGTGTGGCTTCTCCCATCATGAGGTAGCTTCTCTGGCGTGAGAAACAGGCTCTCACCAACCATAAAGCCTCATGCAAGTGGTGATGCCTAAAGCTGTGATGCCTTTTTTTTTTTTTAAGGAAGAGGGGAGGGGAGGGAAAAAGAGATGGAGAGAAACACTGATCATTTGCTTCTTGCCTGCCCCCAACTGGGAATCTGGCCTGAAACCCAGACATGTTTCCTAACCGAGAATCAAACCCATGACCTTTCACTCAGCAGGACAATGCCCCACCCACTGAGCCATGCTGGTCAATCTGTGCTTTTTAAACCCTTCGTCTTTATCACCCAGGCTCCCAGCCGCCCCGTCTGGCAACCCTCAGTTTATTCTATGTGTCCACGACTTTGTTTTTCTTTTATTTGTTCGTTTATCTTGTTCTTTAGATTGCACATATAAATGAAATCATATGGCATTTGTCTATTTCTGTCTGACCTATTTCACTTAACATAATACCCTCTAGATCCATCCATGCTGTTGCCAAGCGTAAGATTTCAATCTTTTTTATGGCAAATAACATTCTGTTGTATATATGTACCACCACTTTTGTATTCACTCATCTATTAATGAGTAACTTGGGTTGCTTTCATAGCTTGGCTATATTGTAAATAACACTGCAGTGAACACAGGGGTGCATATATCTTTCCAAATCAGTGTTTTGGATTGCTTAGGATATATTTCCAGAAGTGGAATTGCTGGGTCATAAGGTAATTCTATTTTTAATTTTTTGAGGATTATCCATACTCTTCTCCACAGTGGCTACACCAACCTGCACAAGGGTTTCCTTTTCTCCACATCCTTGCCAATACTTTTTTGTTGATTTATTGATGAAAGCCATCTTGACAGGTATAAGGTGATTTCTCATTGTGGATTAATTTGCATTTCTCTGTTGATTAGTGACACTGAGCATCTTTTCATATGTCCATTGACTACTACTATGTTTTCTTTGGAGAAATGTGGTTCATGTCTTCTGCCTATTTTTAATTGGATTGTTTGGTTTTTGTGTATGAGTTCTTTATAAAAAATGGATATTACTCCTTATCAAAATATCTTCTTCCATTCAGTAGGTTGTTTTGATTGCTTGTTTGTCTGTTTTGTTGATGGTATCGTTCTCTGTGCAAAAACTGTTCAGTTTCAACATTGGAGATCCAAGATGGCAGCGGGGTAAGTGGAAGCTACACTCACCTCCTTCTGGGACCAAACTGGAATTACAGGTAAATTATAGAGCAATCATTCTGAATAACCAATTGAAGTCTAGCTGAAAAAAGTCTTATAATCAAGGATTTACAGAAGACACATCAAGACTGGTAGGAAGGGAGGGGACACAAAAAGGGCTGGCCCTGCTCCCACAGGTGGCATCAGTGGAAACTGCCTTTGTGACCACAAGACATAAAATAATCTGAAAACTGAAATATGCATAATATCCGGGGTGATGTTGGAGAAACGTTCCAATAAGGAAGTCAGTGCCCGGGAGAACTCTGTGATAAAATGAAATTTTTTTTTCAAGAACGTGCTGCTGGAAGAACGCAAGGAGGTCTTCTTGATCATATTCACGAGCAGGCAGCCTCATTTCCTCCCACCTCCATTTTAGGACCCGCCAGACCCTACTGACACACAGGCGGTGTCTTATGAACTGCTCTCGGCTGACCCACAAGGAGCTGCTTAGTTCACGGATAGCTGTTGTAATGTGGACGGGCAGCATCCTGTTTGGAAGGCTGTTCACTGTGACCGACTGATGGGAAAGATCTAATTGAAAGTGACACCAAATCGGCTCAGTGGGCTGGATTGTGCCGGTTTTCTTGGCAGCGATGGAGGAATTGGGCAACAATCAGAGCCCCGAAGTCAGGTGTCCTCTGACTCTTGGACAGTGTTCCACAGCTTTGCCATGTGGTCGGGTAGAAGGTCAATGGAAATGAATCATTAAGGGGCATTTTATTATTATTGATGGCCCTATGGAAATCACTATGGGACCTTAAAAGGTACATTAAATAGGGTATGTCAATGCCCATCAGAAGAACATCTGGTCTAGACTAAGGTGTTGGAACCAGTAAGGCCCATCTGGGAGCACTCCCGTGAGGTGTTCAACTGGGTACATGAAACGAGTGGATCTAGGGGAGCTGCAGCCATGCAGAAGTGGGCTGACCATGGACATATTCCTCATGTACCCTCAGCGGCTCAGAACGCCGGCAAGAAAGACAGAGACAGCAGATGGCTGTGGGGCAGGTTGCAGGGAGAAGACCCCCGTGCAGAGCTGGCATGCAGACAGTATGAGACTGCAGCCAGTAGCCCTGGGAGGCCGTAAATGGGTAATGACAGAAATGCATGCTCACTTTGGACAGGGTTTTGCATACCCAATGGTAATGCAAATGCTTAGAACACTATGAAAGGACATCAGAAAAAGATTCCGTAACCAAGTGGTAGCACTGAGTTTTATTTATTCAGAATAAGGCATACATTTTACAGCTCATAGTGTCCAAAAGTGGATAAAGAGACATCACATCAAATGGACATACCATGTCATTCACCAACCTCAGAGCAGTGCTTTGATAGAGAATTGGCAGGATGAAAGATTTACCATCTAAAATCAGGGGAGATAAAGGTATGGAGGGCTGCACGTACTCATGAGTGTGTGCTCACACTTAACATAGAGAGGCCCAAGGAGGGCTTCCCACTCAATAGATTCCTGTGCTTTTCTGCGGGGGCGGGGGGGGATGTGGGGGAAGGAGGGAGGAGAATGCTAGTTTACTATATAATTATTCCCTACATCATCTCAGCTTTCTTTTTCCAAACTGCCCAGCAGTTGAGGTGGCCCACCAGTTCTGTGGCTGTGTGGCCCTACTCTGTATGAATGGGAGGGGACTGAGAGGGAGGCACTTATAGACTGGTATTGCTACCAGCAATCTGGCCCAGCACAGTGGCTGAACCTAACATTCCTTCAAAAGGTGGAAAAGTCTGGGTAAAAATCAGTAACAAATGGAGAGAAGGAGAAATTGTCCCTGAAGGTAAAGGTGTGAATAAATGAATTATGCAAAAGAAGAAATCCAATTATGCATTGGCACCTGCAGAGAGGCTCAGAGCAACAGAAAGATATTGTCTCTTCGCGTGATTATATCAAAAGCCTGAAGGGGTAAACTTATGTTTGCCAAGACCACTTCTGCTTCAGGAATCTGACAAGGTCAAGTGGAAATCTACCAGCTTTAGTGGCATTGTTCTGAGAGACATTTTAGTCATATGATCTGATAATGAACTAAACCGATTTTAGTGACTGAGTGGAATGTTCCAGTATCTTTTGTCTCTTATTTTTTGGGTTATATCTACTATAAAGGATGTCATTAAGTTAGGAATTTCTGGAAAATACTTCTCACTGGGCTATCGGACCATGTAATGTATAGCTTCTGGCCAACTGATCACTGTAGCAATAAACCTTGGTTATCAAATACTTATAAAAGTCTCCAGTTATAATGGTCAAAATACAGCAGAGGCATGCCAGGTATGTGATAGTGCACTGTGCACAAGTACACATTCCTCTTGTTTTTGTGGATGAGGGGCTATAACACAGAATAGGGAAGACAATGAGTTTGTGATGGGAATAAAGTGGTGGGTGTTAGGCAGTGGATTCCTATTCCCCTGGAGAATGGCCCTGCCCTGGGATGAAGAAGGCTGTGGAAGGCCTGACGGCACACTCAGGCACACTCGGACTAAGTTGCATTTCAGTGTGACTATCACTCATCTTGCCCCAGATTTGAGACACAACAAAGTATGAATCCTGATTGCCCATAGGCCGTTTGTACACAATCACAACAGCACACATGGTGGATTCAACAACACTGACCCACAACCAGAAAAGGGCCGCAGGGGAGATGGGTACCAGTCCAGGCATCATAGGATAAGTAGCATTTGTTTCTAATGAGGAGCAGTATTCAGAGGATGACAACAGTTTCCTTATTACTAGCATGAAAGGTGCCTCAAGTCATCCAAGTCAGTGACAAGTCACCCAAGTCACTGATGAAGACATTTTAATTGAATGTCCAAGGCAACTTCAGGATAAAAATCCCAGTCTTTATTGGGCAAGTAGCCAAAGAAATGTACCCTGTAAATTTATAAAACCAGTATTCAATTAAACTCATCTATGGTTTTTCGTTTCTGTGTCAAGAACATTCTTATAAATTCTAAAACATATTTGATTTTTAAGGGCCAGAAACATGGACCTTTCACATGAATCATTCAAGATTCCTTTCATAAAATCTCAACTCCAACTCCCCAAACGCTCTTTCCTGGACCTAGGGGTCCAAAAGATTCATCCCAAACTAAGTTTAGATGCCTGTTCCTGTGCTTCTGTTTCCAAAGACCCCAGTCAACCTTGCCTCCCTCACCCCCACGCTGCTCCGTAAACTAGAGTTTATCCGGTTGGGAGGAGGACAGGAAGTGTTCCAAGCCGGGCAGCACAGGGCAAGCAATGAAATATTGATGGTGCTGAAAAGAACCCAAGGGCATCGCTGAGGCTCACATTACTCAGAAGCTTTGTGGGCTTCAGAAAGTTGCTTAGCCGTGTGTCTATGGCTAATGAAATACAACTGCATTGCACAAACTCCAGTTACAAAGGATACTAAAGTCTTTCAAACAATAAAGAAAAAAATTAACTTCTGGGTTTTAAAATATGTATTGTCACTTTCATCGTTAGGGCCTGGAGGCAGATGCATGGAAGAAATATTTAGATTTGAAAGTAAGTGCCTAAAAAAATCCAACCGCAGAGCTGCACGGAGCCTCCAATATGTTGTCATTGTTCGGGGGCTCATCAGTTTCTGAGAAAAGAAAGAAAAAAAGATAGTTTTGAAACTTTTGGAAAATGTACTTTGAAAGAACTTTAAAATACATTCCTTGGGAGTTTTCAGTATCTGGGTTGAGAATAAAACACTGTCACATTGAGCTTCTGGTGGAGGAGGGTTGAAAAGTTTTTTTATTTCTCTAGGAAGTTCAAAGCCAAATAAGTTGGGGTAATTGCTGAAACATCTGGAAAATACGGAAAAGCCCAGCTCTTTCCTTATTTGGGTCTCCAATGCAAGCGTGCCTCGGAGAGCTGCCTCGATTTCCCCAGTGTTGGTGTGCCTGTGCTTCAGCAGATAGAAAACGTCACAGGCGGAAACGAAAGTAGCTTGATTTATTGGGGTGGGCGGAAGGTTTATGGATATTTTTTTCTTTTCTTCTAATTTATGTTAACGTTGCTACTATTACCGTGATTTCACAACCACATGTCAGAAATGTTTCCTGCACGATTCTTCCTCCACAGCCAAGATCTGACTTTGGACAAACACAGTTGTGGAGAAAGTAGGCTCTTTGCCCAGATTGTGTGGATTTCCCCTAGAGACCAAAATGAGAGCCCAGCATTTTGAGGGAGTTTAGGATGAAAATAAAGACTCTCAGCAAAACCCAAGCATCTAATAACTTCATAAACAAGTAACACATAAAAGGAGCAGATGAACCTTTGCATCTCAAATCCAGCTGCACGTGGAATCCCCTACAGGTTCTGTAAAATACCACTGCTCAGGGTCCCAGGCAGTGTGGTTCCGTGGCCCTGGGGAAGGAACCAAACACCAGTACTTGTCAGGTCTCCGAGATTTGTTATCAGGAGTGAGAACCTCTCCCCTGTACAGAACAGACAAGTTCCTAAGGCAGGGTACAGCAGTTAACTTTTCATTTCATATCCAAAAGTATGTCTTGACCTTTTTTTAAGCATGTGGATATATAATTACAAAGCAGTTTAATTTACCACCATATACACATATGACCAGCAATCTCTTACACACTCAAATTTGTTCTTGCTACATGTCCCATAAACCTCTCCCTTCTCCACTCCCAGAACAGCTGGGTGATGCCTTCTCAGCTCCGTCCCTTTGACATCTGAATGCAAGATCCCTTGGGACACTGGTCCTCAAACTAAGCCATGCATCAGAATCACCTGAGAATATAGGAACTCCCTGGCCCAACCCCAGAGAGATTTAATTTAGAATATCCAGGGCAGCATCAGGAATCTGCATTTTTCAAAGTGTCCACAGGAGGGTTCTGCCAGGACAAATTAAGCGGGTCTCTGTCAATCGCTGACAGCATAGAGTCTGGGGAGGCAGCACAGACTAGGCCACAGCTGGGTGAGGAGGAGAGGGCGTGCTGGAGACCATTACATGTTGTTTGGGAGGCATGGAGACAAAAGGACACCGCAGACCAACTCCCCACCTTGAGTACATGGTTCACCCTTTCTCAGACTCCCAAGTTATAAAACACAGTAAACTCAGCTGCCCTCCTACCATTTTGGACTTTGGAACTATTTTCAAGTGAATAATATGTACAAGAGCTAGGGCATTAAAATGAGGGCCAGGCTGGCGCTCCAGTGTCCCAGTCCCAGCGGTGCCCAGGGACTGCCGGAGGGGCGCCCCCCGGAGGCCACTCGCCCACGAGAAGGCCAACAAGCCTCCTGGTTTTCATCTCTCTCCTCTTCGGAGTGCAGCTGGGACAGACCACTCATTCAGGACCTCCAGCCTTTTCTGGCAAATCAACAGGAATGTCTTCAGAAAAACTTTGATGATAGGCCTCTGAACAAAAGTTTCTAGAAAGTGGAAAACTTTGTGAAAAACAATGGAATCAGTTCTAGACATTATCAGGTCTAGGCAGGGCAGAGTAAGATATGAGGAGTCTAGAATAAAAATAAATTAGGAAAAGCCCATGGCAGATTTTCAAGATCTCAGAGAAACTGTGCAAATTGGGTATGAATGGTTCTTAATTATTGAAAGAGCTAGGGAAGCTGTTCACAACCCTAATACACTATAAACACGCCACGAGACAGTGTCAATAGTATTGACACCACAAAGACATTCTTAGGAGAATTTCTTTATGCTAATATTTTAAAGATTTTTTTTACTCACTCAGACATGTTTATATCTATATTTATATGCTCAAACAAGATTCAGGAAATAATAGGCGTGAGGGTAACACTTAAATGACATTTACTTTTGGTTTCGAAATGAAGATCTCTCTTTCTTCCTTAAGCCATATATTTTGGTTCCCAGTAACATCTTTGCCTTCAAATACACTCACTTGGTTTAATTTTTTTTAAGTGTCTTTCTCCACCAGCTTTCAAATAAATTATTTAACCCTCTGAAAATGTTTTAAACACCAGCCCAGCCAAAACTGATGTCAGCGAACCCAGAGGAACTGACAACACACAAAATCAAAAAGTTTTTCCCTTAAATGGGGCCATAGGAAAACAAGGAGAAATGGATTGAGGAATGGCCTTCACTCTCCACTTCCAAGGGGGGCAATGAGTGCAAGATAAACTGAAGCAGAATGATATTTCCCTTTTCCACCCAGAGGCAATAATTGTCATATCCAGGAACTAGTACAAATGGGCAAGATGCTAACTTGCAAAAGTTACTTGTTACATGGAAGAGAGTTATGGTATTTAGTCCAAAAAAGAAATACTGCAAGGGGCTAAAGTAAATATTTACTGTCATTTGAGTTAATACATGGGATTTAATTAAAGATACTTTGAAAAACAAAAAGTATCAGCAGGCAAACATTTCGGTTTTATTTTGGGGCAAACGACCAAAGACACACACACACACACACACACACACACACACACACACAAACTGTGATTTTTCTCAGGTTCCCAAAGCAAGAGTGAAAATGTTCAGACTCTGACTTCAACCCTAAAATCGATGCAGACATGAGGACAGCTTTGGCCCAAAAGGGCCAAAGGTACTGGGTACCTTCCCAGCCTGGGTTTGGAAAGGTGCTCCTTGAGGACGAACAACGCACTGTTTAGGTCGGTCTCACCGCAGCAGGATGCTCCAGACGCAGGACAGACACGAAGAACACGGAAGAAGCAGTCTTCCCCGGAGCAAGCGTGGGCGAGGTGACAAGCTGGGATCTGTTTCCACAAGAAATGTTTATATCTTTGTTAAATCACAGGCTCCAGCCAAACAAATGCCTTCAGAAACCAGCAATCAGGAATCTTTTCAATGCTTTAGCTCGCAATGAACTACTAAAAAATAACATTGATACGGGTGGGAAAAAACCTGCCTTATTTTCTTACCCGCAGACCCCAGATTCCTGGCTTCAGAGCAAGAAGGGACCTGGTAAGTCAAGGAATCCAGCTCCCTCATCTGATTATGTTTTCCCCAAGAAAACTGAGGCTCAGGGAGGTTTTTCTGAATTTCCCATCTCCCCTCAAGGCCCCAGCCTGGTCACTTGCTAAAGACCCTCTGTTGCTGCTGGTCTGGAGATCTCTCAGTTATGATGTTTCCGGTCGGCAGAATCCTTAGGTAAAATTAACAAATGGCCTAAAGCCGCTCACTCACTTTTAAACACAGGTGTACGTCTGCACACAAGCACAAAAATTCACTCACGAAGGACAAAAGCAAGAACAGATCCCTCACTAAACAGCAGAAGGACAAGCAGGTACGACATAGCACTTGAAAACAATGGAGTTATTGCAAAGACACTGGCTTGGAGGCCCCTGCTACATAGAAATGGGAGAAGGAAATAAGAGGCAGGAGAAGAAGCAGGTAGAAGAACTGTTTATTTGCAGCGCAGAAACCTGGCAAGCATCGGCAGTGATAAGTTGTGTTGATAGAGTGTGCTTCTGATATGATGTGATGGAGCTGTCACTTTGCCTCTGGGGGGACTTTCTTCCCCCTCAAAACACACAACTCAGTCTAATCATGACAAAAAACATCAGACAAATCCCAACCAAGTGACATTCTACAAAATTACTGACCTGTTCTCCTCAAAACGCTCAAGGCCATCGAAACAAGGGAAGTCTGAGAAGCTGTCAGACAAGAGGAGCCAAAAGGAGACAAGTACATGTAACACGGCATCCTGGATGGGATCCTGGAACAGAGTGAGGACATTAGATAGAAACTAAGGAAACTGAGTAAAATATTGATGCAGACACCTGCCTGCAGTGTCCACGTCATTATGGATGAAATGAGACATTCACACGGATTACTGGATCGGGTGGAGGAAAAGGGACAGCAATGGGTTTTCTCTCAAGGGGAGCAAAAGCTGTGGCCTCCACCATGACAGGCCTTTATTGGGTTTCTCTGTCCATTACATGATGGTCCTCATTTACTATGCACAGGTTCGCTTTAGGTGGTTACCTTTCACAGAAAACAAAGGAGCCAATGCTGCTAATCCCATCACAGAAGAGGGACATTTGCAAATGAAAAGGCAAAAGTGGTTGAACCTGTTACACTCATCCTTGGATGGTTTAGCCTGGATTTTAGGAAGTTACTTTGCAGTAAATGTTTGCTACAAATCAGGGTGAGGGAGTTGTTAGCACAAAGCAAGACTCATAGCAGCCTAGGCACATTGCAGGCCTGATTCCCCACTGGAGAACCTATCCGTGGGTGTGGGTCCTGTGCATCTCCCAGTGGGAGCTGGGCCCATGCCATGCAGAATGGTCTCCTACCAAATATACACTTTAATAATAATATGTCGAGATTAATTCATTATTTGGAACAAATGTGCCACGCTAATGTAAGTCATTCGCAATAGGAAAACTTGGGTGCAGGGTCTCTAAATCCCTATATTCGTGGTTTTTCTGTAAACCTTAAACTGTTCTGAAATTAAAAGTTCATTTTACCAGATTCTATTTATGTGGTACATACCCTATTGGTTTGGAAGTTATAGAGATCAGCTTCTAATCTAGTTTCTGCTTAATAACCTTGTAACCCTGGACATTTTCGTCCTCTCTAAGTGCTGTAGAAACTGAAGGGGATCCAATGATGTTACTCCGTATATGCCACTTCTGCATAAGGGTTATCTTGATTATTTTAGGCTAGAGGCAATTGAGAAGCAGCAGACACAGAAAGAGTTCTTTGTCCTCTCCCTTTCTGCCTAAAAGCAGGGCATAAATTTCCCTTCATAAAAGGGACCCAAATTTCCATATGCAAAGGTGTTCTCCTTTACACACCAGGAAAAGGACTGCTTCAACTGCTGCAGAGGGCCCCTGGAGTTGGAGTCAGCCTAACAAATCACGCCAAACAACCCTTGTCCACCCCACATTTCCTAGTCAACTTCCTCCGGTTTGTCAGCCCCAGGAGCCCCAACCCCCTTGTCCTTTGTCTAACCACTTCCCCTTAGTGCATTACCCTTTGTTAAAATGATATATAAGCCACCAAATCTAACTGCTTCTTCAGGTTTTCGCTTCTTTTCAGTGAAGCCCTCATGCGCACAAATATATCAAGAAAATCTGTCTGCCTTTTCTCCTGATAATCTCTTATTACTTTAAATCACAGGGTGTAGTTAAAGAACCTCAGAGGGTAAAGAAGAATTATTGGCCCCTAACAAAGTCAAATGAGATCACATAAACTGTATGTGGGATTGTAGCTTAGAGCATAGGAAGCTTCCAATTATTTCTTATTTGTATGACTGCGGTCTAAGTACCTTCTTTATTTTTTTTAAGATTTGACTTATTTTTAGAGAGAGGGGAGAGGAGGCAGAAAGAGAGGGAGAGAAACATGATATGTGAGAGAAACAGTGACTGGTTGCCTCTCTCATGCCCCCAGCTGTGGACCTGGCCTGCAACCCAAGCATGTGCCCTGCCTAGGAATCGAACCAGCAACCTTCAGGTTTGCAGGCTGGTGTTCAATCCACTGAGCCACACCAGCTAGGGCCAAGTACCTTCTTTAGAATTCAGTTTCCTCACCTGTGATCTAGAAGTAATACCAGTACATTTATCTCAGAGAGATGTTAAAAGCAACACTCGAGATGATGCTGACGTAAAGTGCCAAATGCACTTCAGGATGTGTGAGCCGCTGCTGTACCCCTTCCCTGCTATGCAGCGGACCCTCAACCAGGCATCACGTTTTTCCCTTGGCTCCTCTGGTAGAGGCACCACAGGGGAATATCTGGACCCCAGCTTTGTCAGTGTGAAACCCACACTCTACCCATCCAGGTAGGCATGAGCAGGACCAGGGAAACTGAACCATTTTAGCCAAACTTTCAAGAAATTAGCTCACAAACCATTCTTGGGAAATGAAATGGCCAGGGGGACTGTGTTTGGCTCTAAGGCTGGGTCCTCCCAGATGGAAAATCCTCTGGGGCAACCATCTCAGGCTCAGAAGCCTAATCAAGAAGGAATGGGACAGAATACAAAGAATATTATGGTCTCAACAGAAGGTGAAGCCAGCTCTTGGTACTTTATGTTTTTAGTCCACTGTTGTGAGCAGAACTGCATCCCCTGAAAATTTACGTGTTGGGGTCCTCACGCTCAGCGCCTCGCAGTGTGACTATATTGGAAGGGTAGGTTCCTAAAGAGGTCACTAAAGTGAAATGAAGTCATCAGAATGGGGTCTGTTCCGACGTGACTGGTGACTTTATAAGCGATTAGAACACAAACAAACACAGAGGGAAAGACCACGTGAAACACAGACAGGAGGTCATCTGCAAGTCAAGGAGAGAGGCCTCAGAAGGAACCAACCCTGCGGATACCTTGATCTTGCCCTTCTAGCTTACAGAACTACAAGAAAATAAATATCTGCTGTTTCAGCCACCATGTCTCTGGTCCTCTGCTCTATATGGCAGCCCTAGCAAAGCAACCCCACTCGGAAAAAATGCCTAGACAGCCTGCAGCAAATCCTTCCTGCCATTCAGTTCTCTTTTTCAACTCTCCTGAACTGCAGTTACGGCACATGCTGAGATGCGTCTCAATTAATTTGTGCAAATAAATTTTTGTATAAACTTACTCGTATAAATAAAAGTTTATTTGTATAAACACATTTATTTATGGAAATATACACAAGCAGATACTGTAGTACCAGAATATACTTTAGCATGGAGTCTACCAAAGTTTACCAAGGTTTCTCTATTAAAAAATGGTTTTGTGGTAAAAAAAAAACAAAAAACAAACAACATTTGGAGCATACTCCATGTTATATCTTCTCTTAGAAGTTCACAGTGTACATTAACTTACTAATGTTCTAAGAAGTCAATTAATAAAGAATGTGTTTCAACATTATTTTAACCCAGTATTTGCAGAAATTATCCGGCCATGAAACTCTTTCTTTCTGGTAGGGTTCTATTTACACTGCACTTGGCGAAATGCTGTTCTGGTCTGAGGCTTCCGACTTACCCATCATCACTTACATGTGCGATTTCCCCAGAAGTCAGTTCCTGTCATCCTTTTTAGTTCCATAGTTTTTGTTTTTCAGAGGTTGACATTTCTTGGCTACCTTCCCAGATTCTCAAACTTCTAGTGTTCTACTCACACACTATGGGAAAATAAAATTCCCCTAGTGAAGCAAGGCAAAAGGGAAAATGGAAACCATTTGAGTTAGCATCATTATCTTGTCATGTCAGATAACTATAAAAGTTTCAAAGGGGATGTAGAGAAGACAAGAATACAAGAGAACACAAGACGCTCCTACTTGTTTAAATGAATGTACTTTTTAACCCTGGCTGGTGTGGCTCAGTGGATTGAGCACCAGCCTGTGAACCAGAAAGTTGCCAGTTCGATTCCCAGTCAGGGCACATGCCTGGGTTGCAGGTCAGGTCACCTGTTGAGAGTGTGTGAAAGGCAATCAATTGATGTATTTCTTGCATATCATTGTTTCTCTCCCTCTTTCCCTCCCTTTCCATCTCTCTAAAATAAATAAATAAAGTCTTTTTTCAAAACAAAGAAAGACATGTACTTTTTAGAGAGCCATCTTTTTTGAGGCTTGCTGAGGATCTGTAATTGCAGCTGATATTTTTAAGAGCCAAATAAACAAGATAACCAGCCAGGAAGCTCTTTGTTACTTGTGTGATGGCTGAAGGGGTCTTCCTGGAAATTAAATTTATCCTGTTGGTGGCAATCTTTAATTGACTTTTACCTTGATTATAAAGGTTAACTGAATAAGTTAAACACCATAATTATTTATAATTGATTTTTGTCTTGTTCTTGACCAACTGACCAACAGAACGATTATTCCTTTTTGGTCTGTTCTTCACCTTCATTTCCCTTAGATCCTGACCATCATTTCAGATTCTGCGCCTTGGGAGACAGCAGCTTCGGAAAAAGACAACAGGTGACCAGCTTGAGAGTGAATGTAAAAATTCATTTTCTAAAACAAGTGAGCTAGGGTGTAGCTTACGAACCTGCCAAATTCCTCCATGGAATTGTGAATAGGATTAGAGAAGTCGCCCAGAATTTCAGTTGAAAGAGAAAATGATGACTGCCCCATCTAACAGTCGTCCCTCCCGATTTTGTGTTAACAGAAGGGACTGGGGACCAGACTGCAAGGGACGCCGGGGTGGTGCCCAGCGAGAGCAGGCACGGCCCTGCGGGGCTGCCTTCCCACTCGGCCCAGGCACCTCCCCAGCTGGGCTCCCCCACCGTCCACACCGCCCCTCCCTCCGCAGCACGGTTTCTCCCCCTTAAGATGCAGTCGTTGCTGCCCTGCCCTCCTGTGGTTTCAGAGTCCCGTAAGATCCAGTGACACTGCGACTGGTGACGTCCACCCGGGAGGGTACAGACTGCAGGCCTGTCGTTTTCTGATGTGCTTTTCCAAAATTTATTTTCGTTTTGACTTTTAACATAGATTTCACTTAAAAATCTGACTTTCCATCAGATTTTTGGAGATTTTGTATAAATAAATTTATCTGTAGACATATAAACAAGCACATAATCAGGACCCCCTTGTTGAAATGAAGACAACAAGACCCTTCGACACTGGGCCCACACTCCCACATAGGGAGCCAGGGAGCACCCCCCCCATGCTCTCCAGGTCACTCTGGGGCCCACCAATGGGACAGAAGCCCTTTCCCAGGCCCTCTTCCCCAGAACTGGCTGGACTCCAGAAAGCATGACTGACCTTAATTGCTTTATGAGCCTTTACCCTCAGGTGGAGAAAATTGCTGCAAGCGCCTTGAAGGCACAGAGGTTCCGGGGAACTTAGGAACAGGACAGACCAGACCACAGCGCTGCACCCAAACATGACAGCGGAACAAGCTGCCGCCCAGACAGAAACATCCTGCTCCACAGCTGCCCGGTCCCCTGATAAAAGCCCGAGGCCCTAGCCCCTCAGGGAGGGTGCATTTCTCTGCACCCAGCCCTTTCCTTCCCTTGGGAAAGTAAAAACGAAACCTTTACTCTCTACACTTCCCTCTCTTCGTGAATTCTTTCACAGCCCACATCACCAACCACCCTAACCCCCACCACTACCCACGCGTCAATGAGACCTGCCTGGCACAGACTGGCTTTGATTTCTCAACCTGTGCAAGGGAGTGAGTCACAACGCTGGCTCTCAGGATGTCTTCACTCCAACTTCTTTCTGGACCTGCTGTATCCTTTCTTTACCCTGGGGCTGGAGCTCCGTTTATCTGTAAACTCATAATCGCTGACAGTATTGAACTCAACCTGAGACCTGTGCTTCTGGAAAACAGGGAGGATTAAACTTCCCAATCTTGTGTTTTCTGAAACCCTCTACCCTGCAGTGTTACTAGAAAGGGCTTCTGTAAAGAGCCGCCCTTCCCCGTGGGACTTAGATAACACTTGCAGACACCCCCTTGCTTACCTATGAAAAGACCAGACACAGCCCTTCCCAATTCTTGTTCTTTTTAAATTTTGTTTTCAGCCACAGTTGACGTACAATGCTGTACTAGTTTCAGGTGTACAACCCAGTGACTGGACACTTCTGTAACTTATGAAGTGCTCACCCCAGTAAAACGAGTACCCATCTGACACCATACGTAGTTTTTACAATATTTTTTACTATATTCCGTATACTGTACTTTATATCCCCATGACTGTTCTGTAACTATCAATTGTACTTCTTAATCCTATTCTTTGTCTCAGCAATGGTTAGCTGAATTGACCCCTCCCCCACAAAAACCCAAATAATTCAATACAGAGAGAAATATTTCTTGTTCGACTGACTTACTGGGACTTCCCTTGATGACAGCAGCAATCTCAGCTGTAAGATCGCCCCACCCGGAACTTGCCTGCTTCTCCCTATGAACGTCTAGGGTGAAACTGCCCTGTGGAGACACTGCTCTTGACCCCTGGGAGCCTCCTCCTGTTGCAACAGCCTGAATAAAATCAATTTCCTTACTTTTTCAGGTTTTGTTTATTTGTTTGTTATCTTTTTCTTTTCTTTTCTTTTCTTTTCTTTTCTTTTTTCTTTTCTTTTCTTTTCTTTTCTTTTCTTTTCTTTTCTTTTCTTTTCTTTTCTTTTCTTTTCTTTTCTTTTCTGCTTTTGCCTTTGACTCCCTAGCTCCTGCAAACTGTATACGGTCCTTGGACAGAGCATGAACCCTTTTAAGCACTTCAGACAGGCCCTAGGCACAGCGCTGCACAGATACTGGTGGATGGATGTTCTCCTAGTGAGGGCTTTGGAGAAGGGAAGCCCCCAAGAAGGAAGAGAGAGCAGGACAAATCTGCAGTTATTTTGAAGAGAAGAATGAAAGCTGTGTCTTTGTGCTGGGCAGAAAAGTCTCTAAAAGTCATTTCTCAAGATACTTCCGCAAGCCAAGACTTAGAATCTCTCCATTTTACCTCACCGCACTCACCTCCTGAAACATCTTCAGTTTCCTTATTGGGGTGTGTCTTTCATGCCACCTCCATTACCTAATTAAGATCCAGTCCCCATCGTTTCACTGACCTATTCAAAAGACTACAGTTGCTTTCCCTTGCCTTGGGGTCAAGACTAAAATCCTTAGCATGGTGAAGACACTTTACAACTTGATCCTACCCTGTTTTTCCTGCAGCTTCCCCTGCCAATCCTCAATCTTCATTTAACCCACCCCGACCCCTGCCCAGCACAGCAATACAAATGAAGCATCAGCCATTGTAGCAAGGGGCTCAGAAGAGGCCTGACCTCTTTGACCCGCGCTGGGACTGGGCAGGCCCTGGCAGACCTCCCAGAGCTCTGTTTACATGAGGACCAAATGGCCCTGAAAGAAACAAGGGGGGCGGGGGGATGTTAGAGCTTGTGTTAATCCCAGACACTTCAGCGTGAAGATGGCCCCAATGCGAACAGTGCCCAGGACACGCTAAGCTGGAAGGGGAAGAGGCGCTACTGGGGGCACCCGAAGAGGAACTGTGTTTCCACGGACAACTAGGCATTGTCCAGAGGTCAGCTCTCAGGTTAGATAATTCTAACCTTTCTTTGCCTTTGAGCTCTTTTACAACCTTTTCAGTTCTAAGTAATTGAGAGTAACGCAAAATGTCCTCATGGATATGCAAATTTCATCCAGTCTGGCAGAGGTCCAGTCAATTTCTCTAACCCTTGTGGAAAAAAATCAGTTTGCTTCTACTTACATATTCATTTCAACACTTCTCGTCTATAAATATAGTCTTTATGGAAAAACCTAGGATACCAGGTTTTGTACCAAAGCAAGTCTCTTATAACATAAAAATACCCTTGTGGGCTGCCCATTTAAACCATCCTTCATTCGAACATCCGCCCCAAGCACACCAGTGTCCCTATCAGCTATCAATCAGACTTGTGGTCAGCCTCTCCTTGGCTGTCAGAAGCTGTAAATGTATCTGCCATTTTCACATGACATCCAGGACTATGAAGATTACAATGAAATCAATTACAAAATGAAATAGCAAGTCTGCTAAAAGATGGAGGTCCGAGAAGCCAGGAGTCTGACATGGGGAAACTGTTTGAATCAGGCACAAAGCCGCAACAGGCAGGAGGAGGCAGTTAATAACAGAGAAAGAGGGAACTCAGCAGCTTTGGCAGACACTGGAGGTGACTCATTCCTCATCCCCCAACCCCTTGCTTTCTTGCCTGCCTCTACTTCGGATGCTGGAAAAGCTGGAATAGCCTCTCTTCCTGTGTTCCTTTAGCCAGCAAAAACCAGGCTGCCCAAGTTCAAATCTGGCTTTGCTCCTTCCTAGCTATGTGAGCCCAAGCAAGTCATTTAACTCTTTTCCCTGAGTTTACTCATCTGAGGAATGCCCTACCCCTTGGAGTTGTCCTGAGGATTAAATTAGCGCATAATGTGAAGCCCTGGCAGATAGCGAGTGTTCAGCAGGAGCGACCAGAGGTCTGACTGATCTAGAAGCAGGGTCACACGCATGCCAACTGCTGGGGGTGGCGGCGAAGAGACGTGAGTAACAGTCCCACAGACCATCTGTTTTGGAGGAGATGTGTTTCACTGAAGGAAATTCTGGGTGCTGGGCTGGCCAACACACTAGAGGTCCGCTGGCTCCCCTAAGTCATCAGGGACGACCCAGGGCAATTATCATAGTCATCACTCACCAGTGGTGCGAGGACAAGGCACGTCACTCCTGGACTGTTGAATTCCAGAGCCATCCCCACCACACCCTTGGAAGGCTAGCCCACTGCTGAACAGGTTTGGAAAGTTCTTTTCTTCTTCCCTGATATTTCTTTTACATTTTCTTATGCTTCCTTTTCTCAGCCCTGTATCTATTCACACAAAATCCTGATACATACTTCTTTTCCCTCTATAATGTTAATCTGTAGCTATTTAGAATGCATAATCTTGCCAACACTTGTTTGGCTATGCATCATCATTAGCAGAACAATGTCGCCTCACTTCAGCCACACCTCCCACTAGTCAAGTTCCCACTGGTTGCATAGCTCATACTTTTCTTTTTGATCATTCTTTTCGGTAAGCCCCCCAGTGTCTTTCATCTTGCTGGCTATGTTTTCCTAATAGTCCCTCAATTTTCCTGCCCTCTGCCCTAGACTCATCAGGAACCCAGCCTGGCCTTTGCTCACTGTTGGGCAGCCTGACTGAAGTTGGATGTCCCATCTCTTGGCTGCCCTCAATCCCTGGGCTGCTTAGTTTTCTCCAGAGTATGGTGATGAGTAATTGCACCCAAGCTTCTAGCAAAAGCAGTGCCAAGATCTAACAGGAGGTACTCTGAGCATAAAATTACAATTTCAAATGGAGGAAATGTTTCTCTAATCATTTCCTGCCTTTCTCAACATGGGATCATCTACATAACTTCCCTAAAGATAAAAATAAAATAAAATCTGGTTATGGAATCTCATAACTTTAAGCATATTCATTGAAAGATGGTTGTAAAGCTTCCATTTGTGCAAAGTTTCAGTCTGAAGAGGATAAGTATGCAACCCATCTGTGGAATTAGAATAGAGTATTATTTCATTAAAAGGCAGGCCAATTCATTGTAGACATATAGAAAGGACCATCAGGAGTAACCAGTGAACTATATGGAACTTTCAATGGTGAAGGGGTGTTAGCAACACTGGAAAGCTGAGTCTATAAAAGTGGCATGAACAGGAAAGTCACATTGGTGATTTGGAGAAGGGATTTCTCGGTGGTTGTTTTGTGTGGTCATTGATATTTGGACAATACTGTTCAAAACATAATTTTTAATTTTAAATGTTGTGGGCAAGCAAACACTTCAAAAAAGAAGATACACCACAGACCAAAAAGCACAGGAAACAAATGTTCAACATCATTAGTCATCAGGACATGCAAATAACAATTATAATGGGATATAATTACACGCCTACTTAAATGGCTAATGTTAAAAAGGCTGACAATGGCAAGTGTTAACAAAAATGCAGAGCAACTGGAATTCTCATCCATTGCTGGTGGAGATGCAAAATGCTGCAGTTACTTTGGAAAACAGTTCCGCAATTTCTTAAGAAATATACTCTTCTCATAGGACCTAGTCATTCAACTTGCAGGTATTTATCAAGAGAAAGAAAAGCAAAAGCCCACACAGAGACTTACACAGATGTTCTTAGCAGCTTTATTCCTAATAGTCACAAATCGTAACCAATCCAAATGTCCATCAGCAGGTGGCTGGAAAACCAAAATATGATATATCCACACAAGGGGTCAGTGAAAAAGGAATGCATTACAATACACATAACAAAGATGAATCTCACAATCACTGTGCTGAAAAAAGGAAGCCAGACAAAAAAAGAGTACATAGTGTATAATTCTATTTATACACAACTTTAACCCTGGCTGGTGTGGCTCAGTGGATTGAGCACAGGCTGCGAACCAAAGGGTCTCTGGTCTGATTCCCACCCAGTCGGGGCACACACCTGGGCTGCAGGCCAGGTCCCCAATAGGGGGCATGTAGAGGCAACCACACATTGATGTTTCTCTCCCTCTCTTTTTCCCTCCCTTCCTCTCTCTCTAAAAATAAATAAATAATATCTTAAAAATAAAATTTTAATCAATGCTTTTACTGCAGCAGGCAGCTGGACCTGGGTTTGGTCACATTAGAGCTCAGCACTTCACATGCATTATCTCATTTATTTCACCATCACAACTACTGTTGATGGGAGATACTGTTGCGATGCCTGTTACACAGATGAGATGACCGAGGCTCAGAGAATTTATGTAATGAACCCGGCACACTGCTGACAAGTGGCAGTCACTGTGAGAATGGAAACCAGATACTAACTCCGGAACTGACACTTGTCATCACCCCACTCCCCACGTGGAAATCATGGAGCCTACACTCGTTCGGTTAAAACAACCCTCACCTTTGCTTACCCGAGCTAAGGCATCATTTCGGGCTCCGCGCTATCCCTGGAGCCTGGACGTGGTGGCGTGAAGTCTGGAGCACCGGATGGCTGGCATTTTGGCCCCGTGAAGGGAGGGGGGCTGGTGAAAGGAGACAGACGCGTGCTTCCATCGATACTTTCTGGTCCCACACAGGGACCGCCCACGCCTTCCTGCATAAAGCCAGATCCGAGAGGGGACTGCCGATCACAGCAACACCTGGGAGAGAGCATTTCAGGTTTAAAAATCTCACTCCTCAGGAGCGTGCCTCTCTCTCTCTCTAGAAGTCACAGCCTTTTGCCACGGATGTCTGTTTAAGGGACATTGTCCTGTGTTGTCTCCACACTCGGGTGGAGTCCAGCCCCAGGCCGTGTCCTATGTGTGGTTTTCAGGCCCAGTCATAGGCAATTCTAAAGGCTTCACCTGCCAGGCTTCCTGAGGGCTGCTGCCCACCCTGGCCAGCAGTGCTCTTATGCCCATCTGCACTCCTGGTCCAGGTTGGAGGTCTGTTTACCAGAGAAGCTTAAAGATACTTTTCTCCACTCTGATTCAATACTCAATACTTTTCCACTCCTAGCTCTTCCCCACCTGTACTCCCTGACCCCAGCTCCATGAAACTGCCACGGCGTTTTTGGGGGCACCCTCAGTAGTCAGATGACCCCTCCAACCCTCCACGTCAGTACTGATCCCCCTTATCCCAGACCGATGGCCCTGGGGTTCCACAGGGTTCCAGTATTGCATGGGTGGGGGGGCGGAACACTGGGGAGTCAGCGATTCCTCTGGTTCATACTGTTGCTTACACCATTTCAGTAAGTAACTAAGTAGCTAAAAACTTGACTGAATCTGTTGCAAGACACCTGGCAGCTCAGCTCTCTCCAGCTCAGCGAGTCTCTGAAGCCCATGCCTGTCACACACCTTTCCTCTACTCAATCTTCTTACTTACACCTAGATCTTCTTTCCTTTCCTCTTCGTTACATAATAAGGCTCTGCATTAACCTTTTTCTTATTAATTTCTACCTCCCTCCGGGCAGTAAGTGTGGCTCTCTCAAAGTCTAGATGCTGCTGCTGCTTGGCTTTCAGACCTGGCACTCTGTAACTGTGGGCGGTGCCCAGCATCCTTGCACTTCACCTTGGAGGAGAGCGTCACGCAGCACGTAGTGGTTCACAGCATCAGGAGATTATGAGTAGGGCGTGTCCCTCGATGGGGCCTTCCTAAACTAGGGTACTGTAGAAGGGAACTTCAGTGAGAGTGAGGCTCAGGGTCTTTCCTGTTTGATTTGTCATTATGAACGTTGTATCTAACTTTAGTGAATACAGTTGTAAGTGACTCAAATCTTTATCCCGCCCTGAAGAGATGATGTCCACTTTGCTGACAAGAGCGGGTTCCTCAGGGCCAGTGACCCCAGTTGTTTCACTTTTGTCTCCCCCGTGCTAGGTATAACTCACTGAATGTCTGCTGACTGAAGCAAGCCCTGGTGTGCATTATGGCCCATTGAAGAAATGGGACTTCCGGAATGGTGTCATACGGCCACTTAATTTTGCTTACCTGTGTCTATATAAAGTTACCTGGTGACCTTACATGGATTGGACAAAAAATTCACTTGATTTTTTTCCATAAGATGGTTCTAGTAGTACTTAGTTGACTTTAACTTCACTTGAAACAATTTTGTTAGATTGTATTGTGATAGCTGTCATATCAGCATGCATTTTTTAAAAACTTATCAAAATTGGTGAATTTTTGTGTAGCCATTTTAATATTGAAGGTGGAAGAAAATACACAATGTTTTCTGAATATCATGCTTTTTTACTTCAAGAAAAGTAAAAATGTACCTGAAACACATAAAAAAATTTGCAGTGTATGGAGAAGGTGCTGTGACTGATTGAATGTTCAAAAGGGGTTTGCCCAGTTTCATGCTGGAGAGTTCTCGCTGGATGCTGCTCCACGGTGGGGTACACCAGCTGAAGTTGATGGAGATCAAATCGAGACATTAATTGAGAGCAATCGACATTATACCACACAGGAGATAGTTGACATACTCAAAATATCCAAATCATAGTTATTGGTGAACATGAAAAATGTGTCTTTTATTTTTTGGAAAAAACTAAATGGACTTTTTGGTCAACCCAATGTAAAAGGTCAGGCAGGTCCTACGACTTCTCTGTCCATCTTAACACAAACCCAGTCTCAGATTCAGTATTTAATATGTCTAGGCCAAGGTAAAATGCAACACTCCAAATATGACTTAACATTGGACTGTCCCTCTTGAGTATGTGGTTGCCCAGGGCCAGCTGCAGACAGGACGCCTCAGTCTGGGGAAGAGACTGTGCTTTATCTTCTCTTGTTTCTGCCTCGCTGGTTTCTGCTTCCTGTGTTTTGCCTGCCATGATGTCTGATCTCTCCAGGGTCCAAAGGTCACAGGAATGTTCTGAATTGACTGGTTCTGACATCTGCTGGTTCCAGGCTTTCTGAGTCTGGCAAGTGTTTGAGCCATTGCTTCTTCCCATGGGTATTTTGAGGAGCTCTGTTCCCCCTCCCCTCAAAAGAAAACATAGATTGTCGAACTTACAACCATATTGCCGTGGGTGAATTCAACTCCATTCCTCTGGCACATGCCCTAGGATCCTAGCCCCTAGGAATCCAGCCAGCTCTGTTTGCCCCTTGGTGGAACTCTGGGGTAGGACCAACGAGGAGCCCACATTGCAGTCTACATTTGGTGTACAGGAAACACCTGTTCATAGCTTGACAAAACCTGTGAGTGACATATGGTCCCAGCGTAAACCTCCTTCCTTTGCTCTCCACCCAAGCTGTTTGTTGGCCAGCCCAGACCTCCACGCTGAGGTTCACTTGTCAGGCCAGAGTTAACCCCAGGCCATTGTAGCCCAACTCTGAGACTCCACCTAGCTCTCCCAAGGCCCCTTGCATTGGGTTTGGGGTGGGAACAACCCTTGCCCCTTGGCTGGGATCAGACTCTCAGCAAGCCACCAATGCTTTTCCCCAAATTCACTTCCCCACCTACCTGTTGTATCTGTTCCCGTCAACCCTTTATACGTCCTTGACGTGGGTAAAGCGTTCAAGTCTGTAAGCACCCTTCTGACAAATCCCTTGGAAACTCGCAAGTTGAAATGTGGTATCTATTCCATCTCTGGTGCCTCAGTAGTTACACGTACATCTACGGGAACTGAGGCCTACATGCTATGCAGCTTACTGTAAAACTGATTTGCCTGCTCGGCGAGGTGAAAAGTGGTCGAGGAGCTGTCATGAGTGAATGCCCCCAGATGACTTGCTGGTGTGCCCTGACCATTTCAGGCATGCGGAAGTAGCCCTGCAAATATGAGGGCAAGTGTTTTGTAGATGGAATACCACAAAGGAGGCTTTACTCCTAGGGGAGTCTGTGGCCACGACTCAGTGGCCATGGCTCAGCAGCCACGGGAACAGCCGAATGAAGTGATGGGCCCTGCCCTATAGCCTTCCATGTTCTTGTCCACAGAGAACCTGGGCTCTGCTGACAGTGTTTCCCAACAGCCCCCATGGGAATGAGAGTGAATACCCATGTTGAATGGAAGTGAAAAGTGCAAAATAAACTCCCCTCAGGAGGTCAGGGGTTGTGCGGGCTTGTAGATCGCCGGGGTCTGACTTTAGGAACATTGTACTAGAAATCAACTTTCCCTTGTCCTCTGGCAAGAGAGACAGGAATGGTGTGGTGGAGTTCTGGACTCACAGTCTAGGTGGCAGGGGTCAAGGATAGGTGACCACCAGATGGTTGATGTGTGCAGGCAAGGCACAGGCGTTTGAGTGATGGCAGTGGTTTGGGACAGCAAGTGGCAGTGAAGGCCTGTGGAGCCCTGTTAGAAGGATCACTGCATTGACAGGAAAAGCCCAGGGTACCTAGGGACGGAACTGATCGTTCTGCAGGCCATCGGGCAGTGGAAGTCAGTATGCTGATGGAATTCAGAGCACGCCACCACTTGGCATATTGAATATTTAAAGCTGAAGGAGTTTGAGAAAATGGTGTGAGCAAGAAGGAATATCACTCTGATATTCCCCCAACCAACCCCTCACACCCATCACCCTTTCCCCCTAAAAGAGGTCATAAAACCTTCGCATGAGAGGTACCCTCCCCATACCCAGAGAAAAGGAGCATCCTAACCTCCAAAGACACATGAACAAAGAGAAGAGTGTTAACAAATCGATCTTGATAAGTTTCTGCCAGTTTACTACACTTGCCTCATACCCCTTAGCTATCATATTTCTCCATGGCTGTGCCCTCTTCATCAAACCAAGTTTAAAAACAGTCAAGTCTAACTGTTTCATTGGGTCTTCATTTCCTTATGAAGCTCCTATGTCTCATAAGACTTATATTAAATAAATATATATGTTTTTCTTCTGTTAATCTGTCTTTGTCAGATTTTCAAATCCAGCCAGCAACCCCAAGAGGGTGAAGGAAAACTTTCCCTCCCCTCTACTGCTTAGGATTTCTTTCTCCCCATTACCAAGTGTAATGGCTCAGCATCCTGAAAAATCAAATTCACAAGAAGATCAAGGGCCAGGCTTTTCCCAAGATTCTTGCCCCTCCTCAGGGTTCAGGGAGCAGTGAGACCATTAAAGAAGGAAACGAGGAGGCTCTCTTTATTTCTGGAGCCCAGGACCTACGGAGCTGATATTGGCTTCTTCCCATTTGAGCCATCAGTGAGAGACTCCACCCCACACTCCCCATGGAATTACAATCTCCCATGGTCCTTTGCCAAGAAGTCTCCAAAGAGTCTACCAAAAAAAGCCTCAGTAGGTTTCATAATCTCTTCACTTTTCCAAGTAAAATTCCTACCCACCTACCAAATCTTTTCCTTCCTCCCCTTCTAGAGAGGAGGAAGGATGGAAGGATACATCTACCAGTACCTCTGACCCCAAAGGGGGCTATTCCCTCTTCTCTCCATCTTAACTTGTGACATGGTTCACAAGATCTTGTTTGGGAAGGCTGAGATAAAAGAGGAGCAAAGACTTCTGAGAAACTAGACTAAGAAGCCGAGAACAAATGGAAGTGAAGGTTGAGGCTAGGAAATACCTGAAGACCTAGGAGTTTACGATACACCGGCAATGGGACAAACGGCATGGGTGTCAGCAGGTTGCAGAGGAGAGCTGTGGGTTTTGGCCAGAGGCTGCCACTCGACTGTCAGGTAGAAGGCCTGCTTCCCCACGGGTCAGGGCTATAGGACGATGGTGAAACAGTCACCACAACAGACTTATTCACTGTCCTGCCTGATGGAATTCCGCGACTCACCAAGTTGTCGTACATGACGCCCAGGCATTCTTCGCCCTGGTACACTGATTTGGATGACTAGCCCAGATGCAAAATAAAGAACAGGACTGGGACTGCATGAGGTCCCAGTAAGCAGTGTCGAATAGAAGCTCTTTAATTTGTTTGACTGGGGGTGGGTATCCAGGAGGGCTTTACATGGGAAAGAGCCTTAGATAATTATGTGCCCAACTCAGACATTTTGTGACAGATTTTTTTAAAAGAAAAGACATAAGTTTAACTCCCAAGGAAAATGGGGAAACCATAATTATGTTTACTTTTGCTATAACATAAATCTTACATAAAAATAAAAGATTAAATTAGATCACATAGGGTGGCAACTGACAGTATAGTCCATAAGGGTTTGATTTCAGATGAAAATTCAAATTTACCAATATTTATACTAGGATTTTATCTGTTCAAATATACTCCTAATGAAAATCCTAACTTTTCAGCTTTTATGTTAAATATTTTTTTATTTTCTTTCTCCCCCCCCCCAAATTTGTAGATATGTAAAATCTAATAATTGTTGCTCAGACTATTTATTTCCTTAACACATCCTAAGTCACCTGCTAGGAGGGAAACTCTGAAATTAGACTTTCTCGTTCAGAGGGTTTGTCATGCACAATAAGGTCATTGCATGGCAAGGGCCTAACAACTACTTTATTTCATATTGAAAATATTTAATTTTAACTCACTGTGTGAGCGTGTGTGTGTGCACACATCCGTCACAGGAGATCTGACATCCCTGGGTTTTCCACTGCAAATTTCGAGCACGTCGAGTGGTGTGTTACGTATTCTCAGTAGACCAGGTCTCGTAGGAAATTGAGCTCCTTTCATTCAAGTGATAAATGAATCCGATGCCCTTTAATGGGGTTTATATTCAATTACTCAACAAATGGAAGGAAGAGTCTACCAGTCTAGCTAACAGAATTAAGCTAATTTACCTCAACCTGATACTATTTTTTTCTTCCTAGAACAGAGTATACAGTGTAAAAAATTCTAAAGTTTCCTTTAATCTTCACTGTTTTTTCCCAGTTTTGTCTGTGCCTGCAAACACAGACCCACGCATGACCGTGTTACCAAATGTGATTCTTCTTTCTTAAATGAGAAGAGACCCTAACATAAGGAACTTGGTACTTGCCGCCAGGCCCCAGCCACAGGTGGGCACCTTGCTGCACCTGCACAGAACCCTGCTGGCAAAGGGCCAGTTTCTTGTTCAGGGCGACCTATGGCAGAACCCATGGACTAAAATAGGCATTTCTTTTTCAAATAAATGAGGTTTTGTTGGTTCAAATGAACTTCTGTAAAACATACAAGGTCAAATAAGTAACTAAATTTAGAAAAATCACCATTAAAAAAACATTTGAAAACAAAACAGCCTTACCGTACCCCTGAGCCGATGAGCCATATGCCAGAGGAACAGGGACTTCTGAGGACAGTGCCCGCCTGCAGATGGCCTCTCGTCGGAGTTCCAGAAGTACTGAGTAAAGACATTCCCACCAAATACGATTGTATCTAAATATATTTGAAAATGTATGTTTGTTCAAAGGATTGTCCTTCCCAGGCGTCCGTGGTCAGATGCAACAGCCTTGCTCAGGGGGCTTTACCAAAACAATAGCAACATCAATAACATGTAAATTCACAGAGGTGCTTAGGCAGCCTCCCGCCAGCAAGGATGAAGCCTGATTTTTCTCTAAGTCTTCCTTCTAGGGCACCTTTTCCATCTCATGGCACACATAACTAATTACTAAAGTTCTACAGCACAACAAAAAATAGATGTTTTGTCAATCTGACAAAAAAATAGGTATAATTTTGATTCGTTCACACCGGATAGCTATTGTGTTGGCTGTTGTCATTTTTTTAATTAGACAATCTAAGGGAAAAGAGATCAGTGTGGCTGACCTCTTTAGAGTCAAGTATTGCCTGTTTTAGAAATTCTCGTGGCATACGGGTTGAAAACTGCTGTTCTAGGGAAATGCACCAACCAACCAGCATTTGTTGTTAGATTTAGGGGTGTGGAGGAAGTGGGTTTGTCTGTTACTCAGTCGTTAGGGTGCCATTTTTCTTGACAATTTACAGTGGCCCAGGGTCCTGCCCTGGCCTTCACGGGTCACACACTCAGACTTCGTACAGTCCCAGAGTTGACCGAAGGCTGATTCATGGTCACAAGAGGCTAGTGCACAAAGCCACAAGCTCATTTATTAATTTCCAGAGAGAAAGTGGGCCAGATGCACGCGCCAGCCTGAGAAGCCCATTCTTCCCCAGAGACAAGGGATGCCAGTTCGGTTGGGCGGTGTCTGGCAGCACAGCATCAGGACAAGGCGCAGAGTTGTAGGAGTCAAAGGCTGGGTGCCAGGAGATTTGCATGGCCCACTGAACCGTCTCTACAATGCTTATTCCCTCCCGCGTGCTGGCTGGGCACTTCTTTTCCTGAATGATGTTTGAGTCGGCACCAGTAATGTCTGCTCCAGGGACTCTCCTTTTTCTAATTTCCATGGCTGACCAACCCCCTCTAAATGATGCTTTTTTCTTTAGATAATTAGTACATTTGGTCAAGTTATTAGCAGTTGGGTTACCCTGGAGCCACTCTATGTCTTTAAGATGACATTGCATATCTCTGCTCTGAGCCCTTTGGGGCTCAGAGGATAGTTTATTTTCCCTTTTCCTGAGCACGGTTGGGGAATGGCAGGCACTCAGCTCATGCGTGAGTTTTGAAGGAAAGCAGAGTAAAAGCCCTGGAGACTGTGCACTATCAGGAACGTGTGTGATCCTAGGGAGGGAGCCTTCAAGGTTAGATAGTCATTGACCTGGTAGAGAGGAGACAGAAGTTGTGCCAGTCATGCCAGGTATGGCAGTAGTGGGGGATGGTAGGCAGAAGCTTGGGGACCCAGTGGAGATATATTTGAGCAATGGTAAGGAGGCAGGCATGTCTACTTGCTTCGATGGGGCCCTGTCTTTTTCTCAAATGTATCTCTAGTGCCTAGCAGTGTCTGACACATAGTAGTAGTTCAACAGATACAGTGGAAGAGCAGAGATCGAAGAGCAGAGACCAATTTATTCGGAGTAAAGGAGTCATCCTAAAGTTGGGGAGTCTTGAATCAATGGAAGGAACAAGGAGCTGGAGTCAGAAGACCTGGGTTATGGGATCCGACGTGTGACTTGGAGCAAGTCAGCCAGCCTGTTTGAGCTTGGTTTCCTCATCTGTAAAGCAAGAATGACGATACTCACTGCACCCACTTTCCCAGGGTTGCTGTGGAAAGCAAGTACAGTAGTGAGTGGGAAAGTTGCTTTGGGAAGCACAATAAGCTGCTTTCTGTCTTTATAGATTTACCTAATTTAGACATTTAAGATAAATGGAAACATGCAGTATGTGGGCGTTTGTGAATGGCTTCTTTCACTTAGCGTGCTTTCAAGATTCAACCAATACCGTGGCAGATATCAGCACTTCATTTCTTTTCATTGACAAATAATATTCCATTTTATGGATATGATCACATTTTGGTTATCCGCTCACCAGTTGATGAACAGAATTTTACACCCAGCTGAATTATCATGAAGACTGAGGACACAATAAAGATTTTTTCCAGAATTTGCGACACACTGGTATTGTCTACCCTGTTAAGATATACCTAAGGCCTAAGGCTTAGACTGAAGAAAAAGACTGAAATTCTACATATTGGTTAGCCACATGTTTCATTCATTTAATATCCAAGTATGAAAAAAGCAGTCCATGCTATTTGCTTTGGAATGTCAATGCCTCCGCTTTCTCTAAGAGGCCACCTTCCATCGAGCAAAGGCCCCTTTGGGAGGTGCACTTATGTGTGTAATGCTGTTTTCACTGAGCGCTGTGAGAAAATGAAATGTCCCATTAACTCTACTTAAAGCAAACTGTGAACTGAAACTACTGAAAGTCCATGCAGTTTGAGACTCTTCCTTTCACTTATACACTGTGGACAGAGCAAGGGATTCAAGCTGTTTTTCCAGTTGTGAGAGTTGCACTGAGCTCCTGTCTTACAACCAAAGTACCTAATGGCCAGCCATGAAGCCAGGTCTTCCCTGGAATGGAAGGTTTGGAGCTTTCACTGCATAAAAGTCACAGACCCACCCAGGCATCAGACCTCCAATATTTCCTCATTAACCACATAAGCTCACAGCCCCAGACTCCTGGCTCTCACTGTGGTTATGCAAGAGGGTTCTAGAATTAAACATTACAAGACTGGAAACCCTCTGAGAGCCCCGATCAATGAGATGTGTGGACTGAGTCAAAGTCTGCTCAGGAGAAGGACCACAGGCAGCGAAACCAGCTCTGCCTTGCCCAGATGTGACGGAAAGCTGGGAGCAAACAGGAAGACATAGGAAGACTTCTTGGAGCCAAGGCTCACCTTTGGTGGAAAACCGTAGTCATACTTGATCATCTCTGGCCTTCAGCCTGGGGTTCCCACTAGCTCTATATGATTTCTCTCTTCCAAAAGAAGGAAAAAGTAGGGCCTCTAAACAGATTTTCGTATCTGAACTGTGTGTTTTTTGTAGGTTGTGGTTTTCTAAGTTTATAAGCAGCGCATTCCATGGAAATTAGAAGGAAAAGAAAGCAAAGCAGAGTATCAGGAAGAAAGAACAGGAACGTTCCGCTCCGACTGAGTCACTGCACCTGCTGTTTTCTCATTGCAGAATCTCTACTTCGCGTGTTTAAATACTGGATTTGTGCACCGTGGCTTTTCTCTGTGTCAGTTTTGCCTCATCTGTCTTCTTGCTGTAATTTAGTACCAGCTGTGTCCACGAGCCTCCACAGCATTTCCAAATGTGGCGATGGTATCCTATCTGTAAACCACCCTCCCGCCCACTACCTTCTCCTCTTCTCATCTGCCTGCTCCTGTGTCTTGGGGGCAATGTGCCTTTGACTCTGAGGATACAAATTCAAGATGGCTTAAGATTCCCTAATAGGCTTGACGGAATACTTTCCAAGGGAACATTTTTGCTCTGATTTCTCTGGTTAGGTCTTTCTTTTCTCTTTAAAAAAAACCATCAGCATGTCCAGTGACTTCTCTTCATGCAGAGGGGCTGTCCCTATGTGTCCAGTATCTGGAGGGGATGTAGATCCGTGCAGCAGCCATGTGGATCCCTGGCCAAATCCCGCAGGCCAGGTAAGGAAAACAATTTTTTATTTTCTGTGGTTCTGCTTTTCCAGATTAGAGGTCTGGTTTCAAGGGGGACATAGGTGGCGCCTGACGGCTGAAGGCAAATTTTTGGCTGTAAGGTTCTGTGCAGAAGTTCAGAACCTTTTTCAGAGTTCACTGTGCAGCCCTAGGTTCAAGCCCTAGGTTCTTCTCCTTCCTCGGCCACCACTGCCTGCATTGGGAACCTGCTTCACAGTTGGTTTCGACATCTGCTCCTGCCGGGAACGGGGAGTGAGTGCCACAGAGGGGCTCTGGCCGGGGTGGGGTTGAGGTTTCACCCCTTTCAACCAACTCATGGAAGCTCATCCCTTCAGCTCTTCCTCTTCTGCAATAAGGGGTTTAGAGGGCCCTGCTTGAGCCCCCTTCCACTCACTCCCTGTGGCAAACATGACATCATGAGGGAAATAAAGGCAGGGGTCCAGTGTCTGTGTACCATCCTTTTTGATTTTGTCCCCCAGGGACATTATGTACAATCTAAGGTGGCCCTTAATTCACCTAAGCTACTGGTTCTCCAGAAAGGTGTTAACCACACCATAAGGTGCTTTGGAAACTTGTGGGGGAGGCAGGTGGGGTGGCAGGAAGTGTCACAATGATTGAGGGGTACCAGAGCATGGGGGAGGGGTGCTGGGCACCCGGCAATGTGGGGGAGAATTCTGTGGCACAAAGACCAGCCCTGTGCAGCCTCCCTATGCCCACTGGAAACTCATGTGGATGAAAAAATGGTTTGTATCGTCTGCACCTGACAGTCTAACTCCACCGTACATGTAAACACAAAGTATTTGTTTCATGGTTTTATCAAACACTAAAATTTTCTGGAAGTGCTGCTATGGCATAAATTTAGGGAAGGTGGTGCGATGCTGTGTTATGCTTGTGTTATGTTTTGAAACTTAACCAAGAGCTGTTTGCTATTACAGGAGATTACATCACTCCTGGACACCACATTTGTGTTTGTGGTGACAGGGCCACACCCCAGCACCATGGCAGTCACGCACAGTTATGTAACTGAGGGGATATGGGTCCCTGCTAACGGACTGAGAATCAAGTGTGGTTAAATAAGGGGAGATGCATAAAGCCCAAGAATGAGTTAAATTCATTATTAAAAGTTGTTTTCAAAATAATTTTGTTTATTCCATGTCATCCCAGATGTTAAAAATTTTATTTATCATAATGATAAGAAATCTATGTTGCAAGAATAGTGGCATTTATTTATTTATTTGGGGGTTGCCTATGTTTTCCAACCTTATTTTGATGGTGTTTTTTCCCCCTAGAACATCAATTCCATTGTTTGTTAAAGCACAAGGCCTCCCAGGTGTTTTTTGTTTTGATATGATTTGTTTTTTTAGGTCCTTGAGGCTGAGTGTCTATCTCGACTTGTGTTAAGTATTCAAGAGAGCAGATGGGTTGTGTGTGGTACCTCCCCAGTACTCTGCCATAACAGAAAGAATTCTTCTTGACCCTGCACTCAGCAATGAGGCTCAGCTCACTGGAATGACATCGCTGTCATCATTGCCTCCACTTCAACAGTCTGTGATCTGGCTGGACAGGTAAGGTCTTCTCCTGAGTTCTTTTATCAGATGCAAACACGCCTGGTTTGTCTTCAATCATATTTACAGTGGTTTTTAGTCTAGTGTGCGCTTGAACCTCTGCTCTTTCATATTTCTGTACTTGTATGAACAGTCTTCTGATCTTTCTTTTTTCTTCTCAACTAGTCCTTGCAAATAGGTGCAACCTCTGACTATAGCATTATGTCTGTTAGTGAAGTCATACTGAGGCAATTAGGCATGGAAATGCTTAACATTTTTTAACAAATTACTTTCCTCTGATTTTCTAATTTTTACATTACAGTTAAGGCATTCTTTTGGCATGATGGAATGTTGGGCACCCCCCTGCCTGGTTTCAGAAGCTGTAACCCCCGCCTAGGCTAAGGCTGAGGGAACGACCTTGGAACCGTAAGCCAGCAAGGAGACAAAAGCTTATCTCCCTGGCAGGAGTGCTGCTTCTGCTCCTTTTACTTCACCCTGCCTGGACCCCAATGCTTGGTCGGTTAGCCACTGATGGGTAAGATTCCCCAAGGGGGGAATGACCTAAGACAGGCAGGATCACGTGGGAGGCCCCCAAGGAAGGATTTTGGGGGCTACGGCAAAAGGGGACAATGGACCCTCACCCCTCGGCTTTGACAAAGCCTGAATGCTCATTCCATCCGTGAGAAAATCTCCTTATCTCTTGGTTGCCTTAGTTCCCCTTGCTCCACCTAAGCCTGAAACAATGACAGGGCGGTGAAGCCCTGTACTAGAAAGGGTGGGTTCCCCGGGTAATCAGGCCTAAGAAAGAATATGTAAAATCCTGTGAAACCTGCTTTGTTTAGAATTCTCTCAATTGAATGATAAAGGTCCAAGGAAGAAGTAAGTTTGTTCCTCAAAGTTTTACAGCTCTTTGACCCTGACTCAAAGTAGGCCCTCAGAGTTCCTTGTTATTTGATCCTTATTTCCCTGCAATGAGTAATGTGCTTTACCTGAATTCTTGTACAAACGAACCCAATAAAAAGCCTGCTGGAAAAGGAGAACGCTTGCCCTCCCCTAGAGAGGGTGGCCAAGGCACTTTCCACTTGGAGAGTGGCCACTCCGTCCCTACTTCTCCACAGAAAATTGCCTGTTTCTGTGTATGTTCATTTCTCGTGTGTCGACGAGCCATCCGCAGCGTTCCGCGGTCACTGCCAGTTGGTGATCGTGAATCAATGGAAATATTGTAGAATGGTTTTATGACCTATTCATTGCCTTTTAGGATAAAGGAGTATTACAAAATATTTGTTTTCTAAAAGGAGGGAGCAAAAAGGGGGATTTGTTGTCTAGGATTGAGTCTAGGGCAAATAGAAGAGACTGTTCCCCACTGTCCCAGCCCCCTTGGAGCTTAGGGAGGTGGGAGAGTGTTACTCAATTCTGGTCACTGAGATCCAAGCAGACATCTGCTGGGTAGCGGGCTGTGGGAAAGCCTGTGTTCTCTTCATAAAGCGGGGCACAGTGACTTCCCTGCCTCCTCTCTCTTCTTGTTGCCTGAATGCTTGATGCTCGGCTGGATCTGTAGCTGTGACTATGGGGTGATGCGTCCAAGGAGGAAACCAACACACGAGGGAGGCAGACTGGAAAGAGAAAGCATCTTAGCACCCAGATGACATCTTCGATCTGCTGAACCGATGCAAACAACCCCTTACTTTGGGATGTTTCATTAGGTGGGGGAAATTTCTGTTTAAGCCACTCTAAATCGGGTTTTCTGTTACCTGCTTAACTAACTAATAACTAAGTGTTCCCTTGCCTACACTGAATCCTGGGTTGGCTGGTTGGACCTGTAACTGCCAACTCAGCATCCTAAATCCTTAGTAATTTGGGAATTGCTGTTCTAGAAAAATCTGTGAATGAGATCTCTTCCACTGTGCACCACTCTGCTTGGGGGAACTACCCATATTCTCTCCAAAATGCTCTGTTTTGAGTGCTTATTCAGTCATTTGAACAAACCTTTGGGAAACACTTGATCTGGTGATTAATGGTCTGGGACACGTTCTTTGGACAGCAGCGAGGCACCACTAGCCTGGCCTGGAACCCTAAATTGCTGAACCCCAGGATGTGTAGAAGAGCATGTCACCAGCACTCCATTGTTAGCTAACCCCCACAGCGCAATCGAAATAAAAACAAATCTATTAACTCTGCTACTGTACCCACTTCAAGCTAATTATTTAAGTAAAGTGGTTTTGCCTTAATTATGGAACATTAGCCAATTAAATTACATTTCACTACCCATAACTTTTGCTCAAGGAGCACTTCATATACAGACGCCTCTAATCAGAGCACAAATCACTTAAACAAATACTTAATTGTGGTACATGGAAGCGAAAACCATAATGCATGACATTCTTCCCGCTCAGGGAAACAAACCTTCAGTCATTATGCCCGTGTGAGATCAGGCTTTAGCAGTAATGAGCAATGACTAGCACTCACTTAGAGTATCTTGGGGGCTATGGGGAAAACACCCAGACTAGATTTGTTCTCCCAAATCCAAAAAGGTTCTTTAAATCATCTTTAACCAAAACATAAAAATGATAGCAATTATATTACAATCATTTTATTCCCTAATCAACCAGCAGAAAATACAATAGGGACTTTAAAAGACAATTTGTCACAGGACATGAAAGTTATTTTGTCCAGAAAAGAGGTCACTTGCCATAACTACGGAAAAGGTTTAGGTGGCGCTCAGTAGCCGCTCTTCCATTCACGGTCTGGTTCGCAACAGGCCACGTGCTGGGCGCTGGCCCACACCAACAGCAGGGAAGACGTCTTTGCTGCCCCTGAACTTTAGGCAGGCCAGGACCTGGTGCAGGTGATCTAAAAAGAACGTGCACAGGTTGGCACCGACCAGGTCAAGATGAGCCTTGCAGACAGACACAGTAGGGGCTTGGACTTTGTTCCAAAGGCAGAGAAAAATCATTGAAAGTTGGGCCCAGCAGTCTCTGTAACACTTTTGCATTGTAGAGCCATCTCTCTGGCTACGGAGTGGAGACTGAATAAACAACAAGCAGGAGTGGAAGCTGGGAGTCCTATGACAGGTATGGAGGTGGGGAAGCGAGGAGGAGACAATGAGAGGGCTTGAAGAGAGAGGTAGGAAGCAGACTTGAAAGGACTTGGTGAATTACTGGGCATTGGGTGGGGATGACTGCAATTCAACAGGTCTGAGCCGGTGCCCAGGAAGCTCAATGTCTTTAAGAAACATGAGCCAAGAGTTTTGTAAGAACGCGGCATTTCCCCTATCTTCACTTCATGCTTGAGAAACTGGAGACCTAAAGCTGGTGAGTGATGCTCCCTAGGTCACATAGCCTGAAAATGTGACTTCTGCCTTGGTTAGTTGGCACTTCATGCTTATTTTTGTTTCAGTCTTCTGCCTTTCCTTGCCGTCCAGCAGACCCCTGGACAAAGCAGAGGTGGCAGGTCTGTCACTAGGCTGAGCAGCCTCTGTGCTAGTAGAACAGATTAACAAAATTTGTTGAGGGTCTGTCCTCATGTCAGATTTTGGCTACATGCTATACTCATATTTCATCTCTTTTTACACAGTATTATTATCTCCATTCTGACGAGATACACTGAGATTCAGAGAGATTAAGTGATCTGTCCAAAGTCACATAGTTAGGAGTTTGTGGATCTTTCTGGTTCCCATTCAGGTCTCTCTTGTTCCAAAGGACATAAACAGCCTTATACCATCGTCTAGTGCCTCCGCGGAGCCACAGCCACAGTGAGGTGGGCCAGCAGGGTCACTCCCTTTTTTACCATCATGAAACTACAAGATGGCTTGTAGCTGAGCCCAGTTCAACCAAAGTCCCATCTTAAACCTAAAAGTTGTAATTACTCCCTGTTGATAGGATTAACACGTCTGCTGAAATTTAATACCTCAGTCAATCCCTGGCTAGCATTGTAGATCTGACCTTCCACCCACTTACAGAACGTGCGGGGGCCTTTTTCCCTCTCAGACACAAACGAGATCCAGCTGCCTTCGACTTCAACCCTAGGCCAGATGTTTTAAACGTTAAGTTTCCTGCCCAGTGTATCTTTTCATTAACCATTTTCTCAACTGCAAGCTGCAACCCGTACTGGTCCTGAAATCATTTCAGTGGATCGCAACAGCCTTTTAAAATATTGGACTAGAACAGTCTAGAATAGAACAGAACAGAAAATATTAGAATGTATCCTACTGAGTAAAGGGTGTTATTTTATGAAACTTACATAACAGTTATGTTTGTATGTGGTGATAAAAAGTACATTTTTTACCCTAAGTTGTGTATTAAAAAAAGAAAAAAGAAAAGAAAAGGAAAGGAAAAGAAACCACTGCTTCGGAGGGCTCTGTTGTCCTTTTTTTACGGTTCTTGAAAGAGCAGATCTCTCTGCCCACAAGAGAAAAATAACAAACAAATGGAAGGGAGAGGAAAAATGGAAGGCGGAGTCTTTGGGCCGGCAGGAAAGTAACCGCTCACAGTAAAGGGAGATGCCCTTGTCAACCAGTCATCGCAGGCCTGTGTCCTCAGAGACTCCACCACACACAGTAATTACTTCGTTGTATCAATGTTGCTGGTTTCCCGTGTGCCAAGTGCACCTTGGGAAAAGAGTTTGCTGGTCCTGAACAGTTTGGCTTTCTGGATGCTGCAGCATACAAAAAAGAAATGTGTGTATTTCTTTTTAACTTTTTATGATGGAAAAATTTTAAACATATACAAAAATTGTCAGATATTTTAACAGAACCCACATACAGCTTCAACAATCATCAGGTTGTAGCTGATGTGGTCCCTTCCCAGGTATGCTATCATTTTGTCCATAAATGATTTCAGTGTGTATTCAGAAAGGTGATTTTTAAACGTGTATGAAGAGAACTGCATTTCCTGAGGCATGAGGCTGTGGCCAAAATACAAAAACAGGCGGTCAGGCCCCATAAAAACTAGGTCAGAAGGCTTATGTTCCCTCCTAACCATAGACCCCGAAAAGGAAACCTGATCACATGTCCCAAGACATCCGCAAGAAAAAAAAGGAACAGAACGGCTTCATGAAAAGTAGGACAGGCTAGACATAAATTAAGAGCTCATGGTCGCCATGGCTGACTACCAGAGACCGTCTGGTCCAACACTGTTATTTTGCAGATAAAGTAAATGAGGCCAGAGAGACGAAGTGACCCAGGATAAAGGGCCAGAGCACAGCTGTCCGCAGAGCCTAAACGGTGCGTGAACACGTTTCTCACTCAAAGTCAGGAGAGGGAACGTTATTGAAGGGGTGGCCTGCTAGTCAGGAGGCAGAACTAACTGCAGCCACAGGAAGTCTTCTGAATCGACCTTCTAGATCTCTATCTTTCCTGAGTCAAATTGCCCTTCGATGCCCTGCAGATCAATTCCATTTTGAAAGAAAACTCACCATATCCAATACCTGCCTTGAGCAACTGACTCGTTCCCGTTGTTTCCATAGCTCTGCCCTGCCTCAGTATCAAGCCCAGTCTCCTTAGCCAGGCCTCCCGTGGCCTCCGCTGCTCTGCACACAGTTTTTGCTCAGTGGTTTCTCCCTGTGCCCTGAATGCCCCAGGCTGGCTCCCCAACCAGGCCCTGCAAGGATCTCTCCCTTGGGTAGAATACGTTTCTCCCTCCTCTTGCCCCATCCCTTATCCATTTTTCTTGGCCTCCCTCAACTCCCAGCTTTGGGAAGCCTTGTGCTCTCGGCTGCTCTGCCCCGGTGTCTCCCCCTGTCTGGGTGCCTACAGCATTCTAAATCTGTTGCATTAAAAACACACTGGTGGAATTGCCAGGTCAAAAGACAGTTCCATTTTTAGTTTTCTGAGGAAATTCCATACTGTTTTCCATAGTGGTTGCACCAGTCTGCAATCCCATCAACAGTTCATTCACTAGGGTTCCCTTTTCTCCAAAACCTCTCCAACACTTGTTTGTTGCTTTGTTTATGATGGCTAGGATTATATCCTAAGAACCCTGAAACACCAATCCAAAAGAACCTATGCACCCCAATGTTCATAGCAGCACAATTTACAATAGCCAAGTGCTGGAAGCAACCTAAGTGCCCATCAGCGAACAAATGGATCAAAAAACTGATACATTTACACAATGGAATTCTATGCAGCAGAAAGAAAGAGCTACTACCCTTTGCAACAGCATGTATGGAACTGGAGAGCATTGTGCTAAGTGAAATAAGCTAGGTGGTGAAAGACAAATACCATATGATCTCACCTTCAATAGGAACCTAATCAGCAAAACAAACAAACAAGCAAAATAGTTTCCTGGGTTAGAATCCCAGCTCCACTGCTCAGTAACCATGAGGCAAATTAATTGGCCTTCTTAGGTCTCATTCTTCTCTTGTAACATGGGGAGAAAAATATCTACCTAGTACGGTAAACACAAAAATGCCTCTTTACCCAGATGGTACTCAGAATCTACAGGTTATGTGTCAGGAAGCTACTGAATACTTTGGGTCACATCGCTGAGGGGACAGAACAGCAGACTTCATTATCATCACTTTCTCCAAAGCAGTTCCAAGACAAAACTGTGCCATAGCCACGCTCGTGTCAGTTTACGTCAAACACTGTTCATGCTGAAAAGGTGCAACAGGCATCATTAACAGCAGCAATTATTATAGAGTCAACAAGAAGTGCTTTAGGGAGAACTTGTAACTATGAACTTGGGAAACATGGCACTAAGACCACGAGCAGAGTTAAGACCAGAAGTGGCACATCTCTTCTGCTAGCTGTGAACTGCATGGAAGGCTGGGAAACAGGGCCCGCGCACTTTGGAGTGAACTAGCTACTCCTTCCTGAGGCCCAGCTCTGCAGGCAGTGAGGTCAGCTCCCGATTTTCCTTTGACTGTGGCAATATTGCTTCTGTCAGCCATCACCTGAAATGAAAATTCAAATTGTGGTGCTGGGCCAGTGAAGTTCTCTGATAGAGAACTCAGCCTGCTGCCACCCCAAGGGCCAGACTTTCTCAGGATGGAGACCACTTGGAGGGAATGACAAGGGAGATGGCCCTGTGCAGAGCAGCAAGCTGTCCAAGGACCCAGGCTCTCTCTGCGTGTTCCCTCGGCTTCTGTAAACATCCTCAGAGCTGCGTGTTTGCCCAGCACTCTCCTGCCTCCCTGTTCTGTCCCCTTCTCTTTGTTTCTGTGCATCGGGACTTTGGACCTAACCACCCGTCGGAGCAAAAGAGTGGAAGGAGAAGAGGCTGGCTGGCTACACCAGGGACATTCTGGGCCCCAAGTCCTCAGCTCCCCCCACGAGATCTACAGTTCTCTGATGGTGGAGATTATTTTATTTCTGTGCAAAAAAGAGGTGTTCAACACATATTCATGGATAGGGCAATAGGTACTCTTGCAGTGGGATTAGAAGAATGTGCATAGTTAGCCACACCTTCATTCAAATTTTGCCTCTGCCCATTTCCTGGTTCTCAGACCTTGGCAATGTTATATAATATCTCTGAGTGCCAGTTCCTAGTGCCAGCTCAGTGTCTACAATACCTGCTGCTAAAAATGTCCACATTAACATCACCCCTAGCTGCCAAAGATGAAATAACACAATGTGCATTAGGTACTCGGCACGCAATAAGCCCTCTAAAACTGGTAGTGATTATTTAGACAGTTTCTCAAGGGCAAAATTCCTATCTGACTCACCTTTTGTTCCTAGTATTGTCTTACACATATTAGGGACTTTATAGACCTTCATTGGTTGAATTCAGTCTCCCAACATTTATTTGTTGGGTGCCTCCTCTGTGCCTGGAGGGCTGAGGATGCAAACTGAGAGGCCAAGTCCCTGCTTTATGGAGTTACTATCCAATGGGGAGAGAATGACAGTAAAGAAATGACCCAATAAAATTGCACATGGTGGTAAGTGTGCTGAGGGAAAATGTAGGTCACAGCCAGAGAGAAGGGAGAGCATTATTTTAGATGGTGTAATCCTGGAAGGCCTCACTGAGGAGGTGACACAGCAGAAGCCTGAGAGGACAAAGCAGCCAACTGATAAAACTGCTACGGTCACACCCACTCCTTAAGACCAACACTGTAGTAGGCTTTGATGCTTTGATCAGAATGACACAAATGTTTTTAGTTTTTAAGCAGCCCTTAATTGGAAGGGCGCCTATCCCTCTTCTTGTCATTTCTCCCCTAGTAGATCTAACTACTGAACAAAGCCATCTCCCTTCTCCTGATTCTTTTTTTCCAGGCACTTCATTCAAATTTTATAGTACCTCCTTCTCTCTTCTGCTCCAAAAGCACTTTGATCTTTTTGTCCTTTTCCTCTCTAAGTGTTCTGTGGCCCTTTTCTGCAGAACATGCACATTTTCAGCAAAGCTCTCATCTCCATGCCCTTTGAGACTATCACAGAACAGCTAAAAGTGCTGAGTGCATTAGGGAGGCAAGCACTGCAGACAGGGGGAAGGTCAGAGAGAGCTGAGCCAACAGAATTCCCCGGGCAGGAGTCCTGAGGCAGGTGCGGCATCTCAGGGGCCAGTGTGGCTCTGGAAAACACTCAGAGACCAAGAGGCCATCGCCTGAATGCCAAGAGCTGTGTTCGAGTATCAAGCATGAAGTTGCGCCCTCTCTGGCTGTCCCAGCCTGGCCTTGTGTTGTGCATGGGCCAGACCAGTGGCAGGGGAAGAGTATCACTCAGTGGGTTGATCAGCTTTTCTGGATGGTGACAACTCAAAGGAAGGCCCATAGACGAAGCTTGAGGGACCTTCAACGAAGCAGCATTTGCATCAGTTGTCTGCATGCCTCCATTGCAATCGTTGCCACATCTTACACTGGTACAAAGTGAAGCTCAAAAATAGGAAACTAGTAATGGGCAAGAAAAAAAAGCAATGAAAACTAAACAATGATATCAAGCAGCATTAGGCGAGGTACTGTTGTCTGCCAAATACTCTAAACCTAAGGTTATGTATTTCATTAAACTCTCTCTGCTGAAATAATAAAAAAAAAAAGAGAGAATGGGAAGGTGGGTATATTAATAACTATTAGGTGTTATTAGGTGTTAAAACTATAGTGGTACTTATACTTTGATTTTATCAGAAGGAATGAGAGAGAATTGAAAAGGGGAAAATATTCTCAATACTAACTTAACGTTAGGAAATACTGTGTGCACATAACAAGTTAACATGTAAGGGACACTGACAGTAAGTTGGGCACCTGTCCTGCTCCACCGCCACCTGCACTGTGATTTCACATGGGCTCTGGCGGTGACAGGGCACTGGCCCCCAAGGTGGGTTTCCCAACCCAGGCAGCCTGCCGTGAGCCCCCACTGGAAGCGCCCTGACACAACACTTACGATGTATTGAGCTTACTGTGTGCCCAGGTACGGACACAGAGTGTCTGACTTCACGTCTCACACTAACCCTCTGCGGCGTGCACTTCAGAAAGGAGGAGGCCAAGAACCAACATCACGCTGTGAGCCAACCCCAGGACCACCTCACTCCGAAGTCGTTGTCCCGTCCGCCCCACTCCACTGCCTCCCTAGTCGTCAGGTGTAAGTTCTCCGAGTCCTTTGTGGAACCACTGCTTTTGTTCAGAGGCGTGGTTTTCAACTCTTTGTTTGAACATTTACTTCAGTTTTCTATTGCTGTGTGCCAAACTGCTAGAAAATAAGATGGGAAAAAACACTTTATTTTGAATACAATTCTGAGGTCCATGGTAAGGCCAGCAGGATCCGCTTGTCTCTGCTCCATGTGATGTCTGCTGGAGACAGAACGTCCAAGATGGCATTTTCTTTCTTCTTCTTTTTTAAGATTTCATTTCTTTTTCTTTAAAATTTTTTTTATTGTTGTTCAATTACGGTTGTCCCCATTTTCCCCCCATTACTCTTCCCTGCCCTACCCACCTCCCACCCTCCCCACCTTCAATCCTCCCCTGCTGTCTTTGTTCATGGGTCCTCTATACATGTTCCTTTACCTGGCCCTTCCCTTATTTCCCTTGAGATGGCATTTTTATGTCCACTGTGATGGTTCTAAGGCCTACGAACTGGTTGGAGCGGCCCAGCTGGGGACATCTACTGGTGCCTCGGGTCTCCTTGTTGCTGGCTCCTTGGCTCTCTGCAAATGGTCTCTCCAGCAGAGCTGGAGGACTTCTTAGATGGCAGCTGAGGCTCCAAGAGGCCTGTTGTGAAGGGGGAAGTGGAAGCTGCCAGTCTGCTTAAAGGCTTCAGTATAGCGTCACTTCTGCTAATTCTCTGGTAGAAGCAATCACAGAACCAGCCCAGATGCAAGAACATGGTAAATAAATCACTCCACCTCTAAATGGGGAAGTGAAAAAATGTCTGGTCATCTTTCATCCATCACAAATTTGAAGCCTCTGAGAAGCCAAATCTTACACAAAATGTGAACGTGCAAAACTGATAAAGAGAGGGAGGCATATTGTGAGGATGTGAGCTGAGGATGCACAGCCTTGCTCACCCTGCTGTTCTCTTGGACTTTGCATGAAACCAAGGCCTCTAGGAAGGCCTTAAAGACTGGCCAGATAGCATCAGAAGAATAAAACTCAGACTCCTTGCCATGACCTGCAAAGCCCTCTAAGACCCGGCCTCCACCTGCCTCTCTCATCTCATGTAGATTCATTGTCCCAGCCCACCCCACACCTGCTCTCCGAGCTCTGCACTACCGACCTGCTCTCTGTTCTTTGAACACAGTTCTGCCGCAGGGGCTCTGCATGGCATGGTCCCATTGCCTGGAGTCCTCTTCCCGCAGGTCTTCATATGATGGGCTCATCCTGCTATTTTGATCAGGGAGAACTTCCCCTGCTAAGGCAGCCCTTCCCAAACCCCAAGCCCTATCTAATGCATTTACTTGACTCATTTCCCTTATAAGTTAATACCTAGAATGTACCTTATTAGAAAGTTCCCCAAGGGCAGGGACCTCAGCAGTCTTATTCACTGTTGTCATTCCTGGCACCTAGCACAGTACTTGCCCCTTACAAGTATTTGATAACTATTCATTAAACAGCATGATTAATTGAATGTAGGAATGAAGAAGGTTCAGTGAAAGGCATTTTGCCTTATCTTCTCTTCTTGATAGCTCCCAGGACATCCCAGAAGACGATGGATCTTTTGGGATTGTGTAACTACTGGTTCTTACACAGGAAATGATAATACTAATGTGACTAGTAAAGGCAACCTGGACAGCGGCTCAGCCACTACCCCTCCCTCCAGCCCAGGTCTCTCAGGCCTCTGCAAGTGTTTTCCCAAATCAAGCGGTCCCAGCGTGAGGCCAGGTCTGTAGACGGATTGACTGATAGAGCTCACACAAGTCCTAAGTAAAACATTTCCCTTTAGGCCTGTAAGAACCACCCCCAACAAATGTTCCAGAACATGGCCTTTGGGTGGCTTTATGCCCCTGGGTCTACAGTGCTCAGTGATGGACAAGAACAGGACTTTCTTTGTTCTCTTCCACTATGACATATGTGTCCAGTCGAGCATCCCATCTGCACCCTGGTTATTTCAAGTTCACTGTGCCCAGTGGTGATATGTTATGTTCAACTATCCCTTGTTGTCCCGCTTTTAGAGAACCCAGCTGGGTGAAGTCAAGCTTTCAAGGGACCCTGTAAACTTGAAGCTCAGAGTTGTGAATTGAGGCCTTTGCCCCAGGGACCTTATTAGAGGGGAAATAAAAAAGCTTTCATTCCTAGACAGTGCCATCTCTGTGGACAGAGCTACCCAGAGAAAGGGCATCTTCAGCTGCTGGCCAGAAGAATGTGTGAGTTACCCAAGTCCTATGGCTCTGAAGTTGGCCTTTGTTCAGAATATGCTTCTCATGACAAACAGCTTCTGTGCCGGGAGCATTTAGTCAGTTCATTCTTCAAGGGTTCTGAGCATTTCTCTTGGGACTGCCACTTTAACAGAAAGATTTCCCCAAAACATAAAAAATTGCTCTTGCTTTTAATTTACTCATGATTAACCACTGTTTCCCTGGGCTATACCAGCTGTGGAGGAAAATCACAGACTGGGTTCTAGCCCCAGCAGAGTGGATATTTTGCACAGCTGGCCGCCACTGGGAACAGCTGCTTTGCCTGGGTAACAATAACATTGCACTGGTCCAGTTTACACTAAAAAAATAAAATTATGGATTTCCAGTTGAAATGAAGGTGTAGGTAAACAGGCCTAGCTTCTACCCACAACTATAGCAAAAAGTAAAACTGGATAAGTATCACCCAGAATTATCCCAAAAGTGAGCTGCATGGAAGTCAAACAAGCAAGGATTTAAAGAAGCCACTTCATCCAGACAGGAGGGATAGAGATGTGGAGAGGTGCAGAGAGGGGTACAGGCAGTCCCACGTCCATACATCCATGTGTGATGGATCAAAAACAGGGGGATACCTAGGGAGTAAGAAATCCCAGCCCCAGTCCAGACCACCCAGCCCAGGGTTCCAGCACCAGGAAGAACCGTCCCCATAACTCCTGGCTGTGAAAATATGTGGAGGTTGGAACAGCAGAAGAAACTGCAGGATTCTCAGGAGACATCTCTTATAAGGCCCACAATAGACTTAGGACTCATGCAGACCCACCCACTCTGGGGTTCAGCACCAGGGCAATGGCCAGAAGGACACCAGTGGCATACTAGGAGAAAGTGAAGTGTGAGTGACTGGAGACAGCTTCCTCTCAGGCAATACTCCAGAGTTTAGGTAGCAGCATTGTCCCCTCTGTGAGCCCTCCCCCTCATAGAACAATAGAATGGTTAAAGAGATTGCCCTGCCCTGGTGATTACCTAAGTCTCAATCCCAGACAATTTAAGAGGTGCGCTTTCTACAATACACCACATTACTAAGACAGGGAGTCAAAGCAGCTCTACCTAATGCACAGAAATAAATGTGGGAAGCTGCCAAAATGAGGAGACAAAGAAATATGGCCCAAATGAAAGAACAGAACAGAACTTCAGAAAAAGAGCTAAATTAAATGGAGATAAGCAACCTATCAGATGCACAGTTCAAAACACTGGTTATCAGGATTCTCTAGGAATTCACTGGGTAGTTCAATGACATTAAAAAAAAAAAAACAGGCAGAAATGAAGGTTGCATTAAGTGAAATAAAAAAAAAAATCCCTTTCCCGACCATGGAGGGAGTGAAGCTGAGAATCAGATCAACTATTTGGAACACAAGGAAGGAAAAAGCATTCAGCCAGAATAGCAGGAAGAAAAAAGAATTCAAAAAAAAGGAGAATAGGCTTAGAAACCTCTGGCACATCTTTAAATATATCAACACCCAAATTATAGGCGTACCAGAAGGAGAAGAGGAACAGCAAGAAATTGAAAACTTATTTGAAAAAAATAAGAAAGTTTTTGAAAGAAAACTTTCCTAATTTGGTGAAGGAAATAGATATTCAAGTCCAGGAAGCACAGAGAATCCCAAACAAGATGGACCCAAAGAGGACCACACCAAGACACATCATAATTAAAACGTTAAAGGTTAAAGATAAAGAGATCATCTTAAAAGCAGCAAGAGAAAAGGGGACAGTTACCTAAAAAGGAGTTCCCATAAGCTATCAGCCGATTTCTCAAAAGAAACTTTGCAGGCTGGAAGGGGCTGGCAAGAAGTATTCAAAGACATGGAAAGCAAGGACCTACAACCTAGATGACTCTACCCAGGAAAGTTATCATTTAAAATGGAAGGGCAGATAAAGTGCTCCCCAGACAAGGAGTTCATCATCACCAAGCCATTATGATATGAAATGCTAAAGGAAATTATATAAGAAAAAGAAGATCAAAATGATGAACTTTAAATTGGCAATAAATTCACAACTATCAAAAATTGAATCCAAATAACAAACTAAGCAAACAACTGGAACAGGAACAGAATCATAGAAATGGAGATCACATGGAGAGTTATCAGCGGGGAGGGAGATGGGGGAGAACCAGGGGAAAGGGACAGGGATTAAGAAGCATAAGTGGTAGGTACAAAATAGACAGGGGAGGTTAAGAAGAGTATAGGAAGTGAAGTAGACAAAGGACTTATATGAATGACCCATGGATATGAACTCAGGGGGCAGATGGCTGGAGGGCATGGGGGTACTGGGGGTAGGGCGGCAAAGAGGAAAAAACTGGGACAGCTGTAATAGCATAATCAATAAAATATATTTAAAGAAAAAATAATCCCAGCAGAGACTGATTTCCAGTCCCTGGCCCATTGCCCATGGGTTCCAGATGACACACCGTCAGCAGCAGCTGCCAGCAACACCCCCACAGAGGAAAAGGCCAGGGGAACAACTGGTCCCCCAAGTGTTACACGTCCGTTTACTCTCCTTTGCAACACCCCAGTCTGGGGAACAGGGTGGTGTTTAGGTGGGAGACTGCTTCTCTAACACTGAAACAAAGTCTAGAAACAGCTGTAGCTTTGATTGTCTCTTGTTTCAACAGCGTTCTCACTTTCCTTAGCCTAATGACCCCAGGGCTCCAGGTGGCCATCATTTCTTTTTTTTTTTTAATTTATTGATTTTAGTGAAAGAGAGAGAAAACCATTACTTCTTGTTCTTCATCTCAACCCTGACTGTAAATCCCAAAGCCATTGCCCTGTTTAACCCCAGAAGCCCTCATGAAGCTAAGAACCCCGGCGGCCTGCCTTACAGTCCCCTAAAACCATGCAGAGTTGTATGGTCATACAACAAGCGATCCAAATCCAGTCACACTGAAAGCTACTCACTGCAAATGTGGCAAAAGAAAGATTTTCTTTTCTCAGACACGCTAGCTGTAGATTAGAAGATTTTTCTAAATAATAAACATTCTATATTTCATGGACCAGTGGAACCTAATAAGCATTTTATGAAGGATCCACAGTTTTAGCATTTCTTAATTTCATTCAACCACCACCCCCTCCACAAACTTAGTAACTCCTGGATGCTTTAGAAAAGATGCACAAGGTCATGGATTTCATGACACAGCACAGGATGGGTTAGAAGGTGTTTCCCCCAAAGAGAGCAGGTCTTGGCGTATTATCGCTACCTTAATCTTAAGACACCGGTTCTAAATGTGAGCCAAGGACCTTTCGGCTTGGAGCATTAATCTCCGCAGCATGTACTTTAGAGGCATGAATTAATAATTAAGTTATGATCAATGTGCTTGTGATGGCCCTTCTTGGTGTCACCTCAGGAACACCACCACCCATTAGGACAGCCTATCTGGATCCAGAAATAGGAGACTTTCGGGGCAGGGGAAGAAGAAGGAAAAGAGCTGTCCGCAGACTGAAGCGGTTTAGAGAGAGCTGGGACCCAGCGTGCTGCATGGGGTGCTCAGGCCTCGGTGCGCATGCGTTCGAGCCATTCCCGGGTTTGGGCCCTAGAAGACTCGCCGCGGGCAAACCATCTCCCCAGCCCCGTCCAAACCTTTGGGAATACGAAAACTGCCATTTGGAAAACACCACGGTAGTAACCACAGCAGTCTAGAGCCATCAAAGGATACTAAAATCAGCAGGCAGAAGGATGACTAGAACCAATATATTTGCATATGCAAGATACTTGTTAATTACAAAGGGAAAACAACAACCTTAGGGTGGAGAAACCTGCCAGGACGACCTTAGCCGAGCGATCGTCATCAACGCCATCAGTAACGGTAACGGCACACGTGGACACCACGTACCCTCTGACAGGACGCACTGAGAAGGGCGCTCTTAGAAAAAAAAAAAAGGAATGAGGGAATGTTATACAACCCTAATTTGGAGAGCATTCTGCAAAATAGCTGACCTGTGCCCTTCAGTAACTTAAGGTCAGGAAAACAAACAAAAAAGATGGAGAAGCTGTCCCAGAGTAAAGGAGGCTGAGACACGGTAACACAGTATCATGTGTGACCCTGGATATGGATCCTAGTTCAGAAAAGGGGCATCAATGGGACAATTGACAAAATCCGAATACGGTCTGTCTGTACACTAATTATATCAATGTTCCCTTCCTGGTTTTGATCATCGTGTTGTGGTTATGTGAGGTGTTAACATTTGGAGAATCC